>NW_012194890.1:76753-97676 GCF_000504015.1 Erythranthe guttata | reverse complement strand
TATATATATATATATATATATATATATATATATATATATATATATATATATATATATATATATATATATATATATATATATATATATATATATATATATATATATATATATATATATATACTAAAAAGCACCACGTGCGTTGCACGTGATAATGTATGATTTTACTTATTCTATAAATTCATAGCTAAAAAAATAAAGTAAGATATGATATTTAAAAATAAATAAAAATTAAGTAAAATCAAACAAGTATAAAAATTAGTGTTCTGATTATGTATCGATAATAAGAATATAAAAAGAAGAAAAAATAACTAAAATATGTTTTTTATATACTAGTTCATACATGCTCACATTATTTTTTTCTTATTTTATTCTTATTTTATTTTGATAGTTAAAACAATTTTCATTTTATTGAGTTTCTCTACATAAATGTTTTTTTTGACTATTAAGCTTTTCTCTCGTGTTAGTTATGTTATGATCACCATGGTCAAATAATTTACACTTGAAATTTGAATATTAATTTAATCTTACATATTATTCTTTTTATTTATAATTTTTCTTTTTCAATTTTCATTAGGGATACATTTTCTTTTTGTGAAAACTGACAAGTGACAAAATAATATATCTTTAACTTTACAACAATAATTTTCTTCAAGGGATTTTATTTAGTTTAGGAATGTTAAATAAATTGAGATTCTAGTATAGGAAGGTTTATTGATGAAAAATAATATATTATCTTACAATATTGAATATACAAAAGAAAATGAATTAGTATTTTCAAGATCGAAATCCATACCGCTTAGGGGTGGAAATTGGAAAGGAATTTCCGAATTCCACCGATTCCGATCCGAAAATATCTGAATTGGGAACCGTTTTTTTAATTCTGATGTCCGATTTTCCTACTGACATTATTTTTATTACGGTACATTTGTCAATATCACACCATATTAGTAACAAGATATTCCTCAATCAATAATTTTCTCAATTATCTCAAATTTATTCCGAATTTTCTCAATAATTGTATGAATTTAATACATATAATTTCGGTGTGCATATATTCCGTATATTATTTTTAATACATATTATTTTTTCAGACTTGTATAGATCCGGGATATTATTTTTAATTGTATCAATTTAATAGATATAATTTATTTTCTTAAAGATATATATATTATTTACCTTTTATTACATAAACGTAAGTATAAAAACCTTACTCGATATCCATTATTCCTCATTCATAGTATCCATCCCATTATAAGAAGGACACAACAACAAAGACGGTTCTGTACACTAAATTGTTTTTTTTTTCTTTTTTTTTTAGTATGGTTTTCCGTTTAATCTTTACCAATTTTCTTTATCTTTGATGATTCTGTTAATTTTATTTTTTATCAGATGTTCGAATCATGTTGTTTGCGGAAAGATTTATGTGCTGAAATTTATGAAGGAATGCGAGATGTGGTATTATAAGGAGACATGAAAAGTGATGATATTCGAAAAACACATCAAATTGCCTTCTTCATTAAATTGAAACAATTAAAAATATTTCATTATAACAATTATTCAAACTCGAAATAACTTAATAAACTTGAAAAAACGATCAGTTTGCTGAAAAAATAGAAAATGAGTTAACACCTAAGTATAATATATTTCTTCCCAATTCCAGAAACAACGCAACTAACGTAATCCTCATCAGATGTTTCAATGAATTGATATGAATTTTCTAAAGCTTTCCTAAAATAGCAAGAAATTCATTTTTAAGTGACCAAACGACGTGGGATCACCAAAACCAGACGTGATACATGAGCATAGCTCGTGAGTTTTGTTCGTCGATCTGTTTTGCCATGGATGGGGTTTTTATGTGCTATTCAAACTCAAAAAACCTTAATAAACCTAGAAAAACGATCATTCTGCATAAAAAAATAGAAAATGAGTTAAAAAATAATTATAATAGATCTCCCAATTCCCTCAACAACGCAACAGACAGAATCCTCTTCTGCTGTTTCAATAAATTGATATTAATTTTCTAAAGATTTCCTAAAATAGCAAAATATCATTTTTAAGTGTCAAAAATACGCCACATCACCGAAATCTGATGTGATTCATGAGCTAGCTCATGAGTATTGTTCGTTTGGATGTTTTTATAGGGGTAAACTTTTTTAGTTCTATTAAAACTCAAAAAACTTGGAAAAACGATCATTTTGAAGGTAAAATAAAAAAAAATGAGTCAATGATTTTACGGCATTATGATATTAAGGAATGATATAATCTAATATCACATTATGAAAAATTATGATTAAATAGACATTATATATGTAAAAATGAGTTAAAGATTTTATATATAATATAGATTTTTGTTTCAATTCAACAATCTAATATTTTTATTTATATAAACTATTTATTTAGTTTTTTAAGCATGCTATAACTATTTTATCGTTGATAATATTATTCTAAATAACTATTTATATGTACTTATAGTAATAATAACTATTAATAAAATAAACATTTCATACTCAAAATGTGCACATTTACTACACTATGTTGATGAAATAAATGCACGCACATTGCGCACGAAAAACACATGCACAAAGATTGCGCATACCAAAAAACACATGCACAAACCATCTATATGTAATAGACAAAATACAGCATCCAATGCCTCATAACTTAAATGCAACATCTTATACGAAACCCTAACTTTAATTTTGAGACGCGCAAAATGGAATCCACAAACAAAAGGAGGTGTGCTCTCATATACTAGTGCAGTGCAACACAAGTCCGGTGGGATTTTTCCTTGCGAATCTGAGTGTTAGTGAAAAACACAATCTTGCAAATAACCAAGAAGCTTTTGCAAACCATCCTTACTATCGAATGCTTCGACGACCGCACCAAAAGCAAAACCGGACGAAATGAATAAACCGTCTTTTTTGCTCAATAATTCATATCGGCACTCGAGAAGCTCAAAAGCTAACTCGACAACTCTTTGGGCAACATTTGAAGGTATTCGTATGGTGCAATTAATATTATAAAAATAAATAATGAGTCTTGAACATACTAAACACTGGAGAAATAGATGAAAACGCCACCACAGTACAACATATAACACATCAAACTTCCTTGGCAGTATTTTTCTAAGTAATTATCTGTATTTATTACTATTATTTTATAGTTAAATTACACATTTCATACTCAAAATATGCACATACACACACGGAAGAAATGGACAAACATTTCGCACTTGAGTGTGAAGAGTGTTTGGATTTATTGAATGCTCCAACAATAAAATACACTGGGTAGATATTTTGTTCACAACTTTCTATACGTCACGGTACTCAGCAGCTCACAAAGAAATTATGTTCTCATTCATTTCATCTTCACTTATGTATATATTCAACGACAAATCATGCTCACTCTCATCGCCATGACAACATCATATTCCAGTCACTATTCCGATTGCGATTCCGATCAGGATAAAATTGCAGATCATAATCACCATCAATTGCATTATTTCTCTCACGACTTCGTATATCCTAGCCGAAAAGCCCTATGTATAATTTTAGTACCACCTTCAATGTTGTTGATTTGAGTTATATTTATGTAGGTGATGATTTGAGGACAAATCCTTTCCAAGAGGAGGGGAATGATGGAGGTCTAACCAACAGCTGGCAAGATGATCCAATCTAAGTCCCAACCGGACCAGTAACGAGGAGTCTATCTAAGCAATTCAAGGAGAAGCTTTCTACATTGATCCAAAATGTCTTAACTAAGAAAGCTTCATTCAAGGGTGATAAACAAGGCTGGATTATGCATATTCAAGTGACGGAGGCACCAGACAACTGTGGGAACCATCCGGGCTAAATATCAGTCCAAGTTGAGCAAATAAGAGCTAGAAGATGAAGAGTAAAGCATACCCTACCTTAAATTTGTGGGTTTAATCTTAATCAGCTCATATTAGTGTGTTTATGGACCTTTCCTGATTAGGGTCTCTTTAATTTCGTGGCTCACCGGTTTAGCCCCTTTTTTTTTTTTTATTAAGTTTCTTTATAATTTTATTTTCCTTTCTTGAACACTAAGTTTTGGGGCTATATATATGGCTTTTTATTCATTGTGAAAGACAACTTTTGATCATTAATTAAATTGTGAGATTATTCTCTCTAGTTCTTTAATAACTCATCGAACATATCGGAGGATTCCGTACGTTCACCCAACTTATCAATCAATCTTCCACAATTGATTGTGGCGTCTTCACATACCAAGGTTCTTGTCTCTTTATAGACAACGGGTCGAGGTTCCACCCCTTTTTGATTTCCTCTTTTGGACGGTCCAGGAGTTGATAACCGAAGTATTGTTATCGGGTCTCGTCACATGGTTGGCGTGGTTCATATCATTTGGTATCAGATCCATCTTCCAAGAAGGTTTCGTCTATCCTTTCAGTCTTTTGTTGTTTTTGTTTCGTTTCTTTCTGCATTCCATATCTTTCTTCCTTCTAGTGTCATCTTTTTTTTTTCTTTTTTTTTTGTTTCCTTCACCACAAATGTTCTTGAGTCATTAAATTCGTCCAGGTTTTCTTTATCTTGTTCGTCTTCAGTCTATTGTCTAAAAAAAATATTCTAAAAAAAAATGGAAAAGAAGCAAAATCAAAATTATTTGAAAGGAATAAATTCCTTGTTGGTATTAAAAGTAGTTGAAAAGGATTTGAACACTGCATCTTAAGTTAGGAATGGTATATTTTTTTCCTATCATCGGGATCCTTGAATATTTTATTTTTCTACTCCATATCTACTTCATTCCTACACTCTTTTGTTTCCTAGTCCATGGCCCCTCCCACATCGATTAAGAAGGTCCAACAACTTAACGGTTGTTTGGCAGCCCTAAACCGATTTATATCCCGATCAGCTGATAAGGGCCTTCCTTTCTTCAAGGTACTAAGAGGTGGGAAAAAGTTTGAGTGGAATGAGGACTGCCAAAGAGCTTCCACAGAATTGAAAGCATATCTAACTTCCCCACCTCTACTAACGAAGCCCCAGCCAGGAGATACTCTCTTCCTTTATATGGCTATTTCTGTTGACGCTATTAGCGTAGTGCTCATTCGGGATGGTGAAAAAGGTCACCAACCGATATATTACATAAGCCGAGCTCTCCAAGGCCCAGAGCACTGTTATACAAATATGGAGAAACTTTCTCTCGCCCTCATCAATGCAGCCACAAAGTTACGTCCGTACTTCCAATCGCACCAGGTGATAGTTCTCACCAACTATCCCCTTAAACAAATATTGAGAAGTCCCGAGACTTCCGGACGATTAGCTCAATGGGCTATAGAGCTAAGTGAATATGGGGTTGAATTCAAACCACGCCCAGCCATCAAAGCTCAAATCCTGGCAGACTTTGTAGTTGCGATGACTACATCGGAGGAGAGCACCTCCATACCCACTTGGGCCGTCAATGTCAATGGATCGTCTACCGCTATAGGAGGAGGCGCGGGTATTGTGTTAACAAGCCCAGATGGCGATGAATTCGAGTATGCTCAACGGTTTGATTTCAAAGCCTCCAATAACGAAGCCGAATATGAAGCTTTGATCGCTGGTATCCGCCTCGCTTTAGCAGCTGGAGCTCGCAAACTCATAATACACAGCGACTCTCAGTTAGTGGTCAACCAAGTCCTTGGGACCTATGAAGCAAAAGACGAATCCATGGCAAAGTACCTTGCTCTTGCACTTACCCTCCTCTCGAAATTGGATAGCTATGAGATAAAGAAAGTACCACGAGCCAACAATATTGATGCAGACAAGTTGGCTAGACTTGGTAGTTCCATGGCAAGCATTGGAAGCCGGAAAATCACCCTCCTCACGGCCTCCCAACCAGAAATAGTCTCCACCGACAGAGTGAATTGCGCTGAAGAGAGCGAACCCTGTTGGATCACCCCCATTACAAACTATCTCAAAAGCGGGGAACTTCCGACTGATATCGCCCAATCGAAGAAAATAAAGGTAAGGGCGGCTCGTTTCCTAATGATAGGTGAAGATCTCTACAAGCGAGGGTTCTCCTTTCCCTATCTTAAATGCCTTAACCCATCAGCAGCAGACTATGGGCTTTGGGAAGTACATGAAGGCATTTGTGGTAATCATTTAAGTGGAAGAAACTTATCTCTCAAAAAATATTGTGACAAGGTTACTATTGGCCCACCATGCATGAAGATGCGAAAAGACTAGTGCAGAGATGCAAGCCTTGCGAAGAACACGCTAACATCCTTCATCTCCGAGCAGCACTGATGCAACCGATTGACAGTCCCATACCTTTCGCTCAATGGGGAGTTGACTTGGTCGGTCCTTTTCCACCGGCAACAGGAGGACGCAAGTTCCTCATTGTAGCTGTAGATTACTTCACCAAGTGGGTAGAAGCAGAACCTTTAGCTCGCATTCGAGAAGAAGACGTCATCCAATTATTTTGGAAGAACATCGTGTGCCGCTTCGGCATTCCCCGTTCTATTATTTCGGACAATGGAACACAATTTTGTGGAGATAAAGTCAAGAGTTGGTGCCTTGGGTAATCTATTAAGCAATTCTTCACTTCAGTTGCAAACCCCCAAGCAAATGGTCAAACTGAAGTAACTAATCGGTCGATACTTCAACATCTCAAGACAAGGCTTGGAAGTGCCAAGGGAAAGTGGGTTGAAGAATTACCCAATGCTCTGTGGGCATATCCAACAACCCCACGAACAGCAACAGGAGAATCTCCATTTAACCTAGCTTTCGGGACAGAGGCTGTAGCACCCGTCGAGATTGGCGGACCCTCTTGGAGAGTCATCAATTATTCACCAGAGGCAAATGAAGAAGCAATGAGAGCTAACCTCGATCTCGTCGACGAACTAAGAGAGATTACCTCCACCCGACAGCAAATGTACAAGAGTCGCATGGCGAAAGCTTATAACTCCAAAGTTTTCCCTCGCTCTTTCCAAATAAGAGATTTAGTTCTCCGCAAAGCCGAAGCCTCACGCCCAATCGGTAAACTCGACCCGAAGTGGGAAGGACCATATAAAATCACACAAGTGGTCAACAATGGAGCATGTTAGAATTTATTTCGTGCATATATAAATTATTTGTGTCAGATTCAGTTTTTCGTTACTGTTGCGTTAAGTGTTGCAACAGTTCGTGAAGCAGTTCGTAAACACAGAAATAAACGAGACACAAATTTTAATGTGGTTCGGATACAATTGTACCCTACATCCACGGGGACCTGCAAATAAAATTTACTAATTTTTAGTTTTACGAATACAATAATAGGACTTAATCAAAATACAAAGACTCCCTCTTTGTTGACGCCGTTCTCGTATACTACGCTGAATTATAAATCTTCAATTTGCAGCACGTCCCTTGCTCCGCACGGTTGAACTCCCTTCAATGCTGAAACCCTCAGCCGGCGGATCGATCTCCTCCCGAGATCTGTTTAAGCCCCTCTCCCGAAGAACTGATCTTCTTTTTGTATAGAAGAAGCAAACTTGTGATACTCGTTGAATCTTGGTGTCTTCACCACAAAGCCTTGAAGCCGATATATTTTCTATGAAAATCACGTATCACGATGGAGCTATAAAAACGAGAGAAAAAAAAAATATTTTCTCTGAACTCTTCTCTCGATGAAAAAAACATCCGAATAATAACACCAGAAGCTGATTATATATTGCATCTTAGGAGAAACCTGATTCACGTGAAAGACAAGAATTACATCAGGAAAGGACTTCTCATATTACGTATAATAAAATATCTTCTTGACTTATCAAAACACTACTTCCCTTATCACCACACCAATTAATATAATATTAATAAAAATACCAAGGAAACAAATCTTCTTGATACGTCTTGCACAAGTCTAAGATTTGTTGGACTATTTCATATTAATAGGCTTCCATAATAAATAAAAAAATAATTAATGACAAATTAAAGAATTAAACTAAACAAGGAGACTTCCCTTTTGTGTTTCACGGTAAATAAGGACTTGTTGCACAAGTCTTTACTCATCCCTTGTTTATTAGAATCCAAATAGATTCTAACAATCTCCCCCTTTGTCATTTATTGATTTTTGTTATTTTCTCCCCCTGAATAAAATACCTGAAAATAAAACAATGAGAGGATAGACGGAAGCAATAAAACTAAAGATCATCCTCAGGATTAAATGAACAACTCATCATAATCATCTTTTTCAGCAACAAGAGTGGCATCAACTGCTGCAATAGTAAGTGCCACAGTTTCAGCAACTGTTCCCACAGTAGTGGCTTCGGCAGGTGGTTCATAATGGAGTCAGCTCTCCCTGCATGTGTTTCTCCCCCTGTAAATGATCCTTAGGCAGCTTCTTTTGTAAATGACTTCACTCTTCCCCTTGCTTACTTGGCTTGGTAGACTTGGAACGCGGCGTGGTATATCATCCACGTGATAAAAGACTCAGCAATAACGTCAGCATTAGCTCCTCCTTTTATATTCTTGTGAAAACCTAAACCAATTAATGACAATAAACACAATATTAGAAAAAGTTAAATTCCTTCTATTTTGGATACACACGTTCAGGTGTTAATATGGAGAGATAAATTATTTCTTCACAAATTATCTAATGAGATAACTAAGGAAAATATGTTCCTCGTATTAATACACATCTCCATAGAATTCCACTTCGTGTTTTGGACTTCGAATCCCACAGAGATTCTAACACTCTCCCCATTTGGCATTGATTGGTCAGAATATTTACTCCCCCTAAATATATGATACCTGCATGAACAAGGGTTAGCAAATTCAGAATAACATCTGCACATATAAACTGTTGCAACAGTTTATCAAACAGTTTAAGCTCTTAGCAAAAACAGCTTAGGAAAGCATATAGGTAAAATTGTTCAATTAAGCAGGGAACAAAAAAAAAATGCAGTAGCAGAATCAACTTCCCTTTACAATGAATTCCTCCTTAAATGACCTCCTCCTTGAATGACCTCCTATTTTTTTTTTATTGTTCCAGAAACTGTCGGATGAACTGTCTCAACAGTTGTCTGAACTCCCCCTGTATTCCAGTACTGTTCCAGCAATTGTTTAGTGCACTGTGGCAACAGTTGTTTGAACTCCCCCTGTGTTCATGCCAACTTTACTGTTCTTTTTTATTTTCTCCCCCTTTCTAGGCAATCACCATTCATAGATAAATCAACATGGACTAATGATCTTGATGTGTCGAGCAATCTGTTTAAACACTTAACAAAAATATGAAACGAAGAGATAATCTTGAAAGTAAGTGAGAAGAATCACCATACATGACGGGAACACAAAGTCACAAACTCACAAACTCAATACCACACGATAATTGCAATGCGAAAATCAAAGGATAGTGATATCAAATCCAACATTAAATAATAAAGACTACAGACTTTGCCAAACTTCCTAAGAGACGTGGAGATGAGAGGAGTAAACTCAATAGATCCGGCTGCAACAAAAAAGTAAATTTAACCGGCACATAAACAAAAATCCCGTCTCTCTTTCTCTCTCTCTTTTTTTTTTTTTTTTTAAATAATGCCTAATGAAAGACAAGAAATAAACATGAGAAATAAACATGAGTGAAGAGACATATGTGAATAGGATACTGCATGGACAAACAAAACATATGGGATTTATCTTCACATTCACGATAAGCGCAATCCCCAAAAATCCGACTGCCAATGCAACCAATAAACTTAATAATCCCAAGTCAAACACAAAGATGCTCTTATTAGGTAGCGTACACACACGTCTAATGGTAGCTTTTTCCCATGAAAAACAGAGCAATTAAAAGGAACGAGATTATGGTGGTCGTGCAATGTGTAGTCCCCTGGGCTTTCTAATTGAGCCTTGTAGTGAGTGTTCGGTCAAGTGGTTTACTGGCTCGACTCAACTAGGCTTTGAACTATTCACTGAACATATGTATAATTTATAATGGCCGTGCAATGTGTAGTCCCTTGGGCTTTCTAATTGAGCCGTGTAGCGAGCTTTCGGCCACGTGATTTACTGACTCGACTCAAAAAGGCTTCGAACTATTCACTGACCAAATGGTTGTAGATATATATATTAGTAACAGTAGTTCAAGAGTAGCTTTCACTCATTAAAAGAGGCAGCTTTTCCCCATAAAAACATCCAACCATGACAAGACTATTCAGAGAAATAAATAAGTTGGAGCCTTTTAAGAAATCATTTTGGGAATTGGTGAAGTTCTACACCCACAAAGTTTAGAAGTACACGAAGTATCAAATTCACATTTGTCTCAATCATATGCAGTATGCTTAATGCAGGTCCTATATGAGATGCAAAAACATATGAAGTGTCCTACCACTAAAAGTTGCAAGTCTGGACACACTGACTGTTGCAACAGTTCATGCAACTGCATCAGATTAAACAAGATAAATTCCCAGCGATTTTCGCAAGGAATCAAATCTCTGTGCATCAAGGGTTTTTGCAAAAGCATCAGTTAATTCATTCTCTGTTGCAGCATAATCAATTGAGACAACCCCCTTTTCGACCAAGCCCCTTATGAAACGATGACAAATGTCAGTAAGCTTAGTTCTCGAATGTTGAATAGGATTCATCGAATTATTTTTCGCACTCAAATTATCAAAATTCAGAAGATCAAGTTTCTTATGCCCCAATCCAATTTTGTCAACAGAACTGTTGGAACAGTTAGTACTATCATCAAACGATTTTAAAGAAGTAATGGCAGATAAACAATTAAGATCAGATTTCTTTACCCAGATTTTTTGTTGAGTTTTATTCACTAAATCAACCTTTATCTTGAGTTTTTGAGACGACACAAAAGTGTGATCAATTTTAGCGGAAAGTGGTGAGCGGGCCATTATTCTTTTAACCATTTTCAAGTACTTAAAACACCTAGGTCGGATATGACCAGGAACATGACAAAAATGACAGGTAGGGACAAAAACTTTTCTTTGAGATGATTGCGTTGATGCAAGTGTCGCAACAGTTTGTGAAACAGTGGATTGTTTAACAAACTTTATTTTTCTTTTTGGATCCTCTTTCTGTTTCAATGTATCATTAGATAGCTGATTACCCCCTATACCTATACGACCAGAGTTCGGCTGGTTTTTGGTCAAAATTTCATTCAAAATTACCCTACCAGTATTAAACTTAGAAATAGCATCTTGAGTTTGAGCAAATCTAACCTTCAACCTATCTGTTTCTCTACTAGTAGAAATAGCATTTTGTTCAAGAGTAGAAATTCTTACCTTCAACACTTCATTTTCCTCCATGAGAACACGTTTATCCTTTTCAAGACGCTTATTTACCTCCGATACTTCAAGCCACTTCCGATACATTTTTTCATATACATCTTTGACCTCTTCGAGGGTTGGCTCTTCATCATCACTACTGCTCTCAGAGTCACCTGCAAAATTAAATGGTGAAGTCAGACTATTGTCCTTATTTGAAGATAATTCATCATACCTGAGTTCTGTTGGACAGACTGTTGCAACAGTTTCAGCGACAGTCTCTTTGCACTTGCTTATCTGAGTAGTACCACTGAATGCCATAAAGTTTGTGGTTTGATCTTCTTTGTTGTTCTCATCCTCATCACTGTCCTCTTTATCACTCCAAACAGTGGTGAGTGACATCCTCTTTTTCTTCAAAGTGTTCGCACACTCGGCCTGAATATGTCCAAAACCCCCACACTCTCGACATTGCATTCTCCTAGACTTTGCATCATCAGAATAACCATTATTAGAAAACTTTTTAAATTTTTTAGGGTTAACATACTTACCTAATTGAGAGGAACTTCCTCTATTTTCAAGCTTTTGACGCAAGCTTTCGAGGTTATTTGACATAATTGCTAAGGATTCTTCAACATCAATGTCATACTCATGAAATGTTTGGTCTTGTGAGATGCCATGGGAAGCTTCAGCCTGGAATGCCACATTCTTCACCTTTTTCCTTTCTCAAATATTTGCTCTAAAATTCATTTCTTGGGTTTGCAGTTTACCCATGAGTTCATCTAGCTTCAACGTATTGATATCCCTCACTTCTTCGATTGCTGCAACTCTGTAAGCAAATCTTTCTGGTAATGAACGTAGTGCCTTTCTTACCAACTTTGTTTCCGAGTATTGTTCACCTAGTGCATACGATTCATTTGAAATGTCACACAGTTTAGCGTGAAAATTAGCAATCGTCTCGTCCTCCTCCATATGAAGACTCTCAAATCTTGTGGCTAGCATCTGCAACTTAGATGTTTTAACAGTTGATGTGCCTTCATACGTCACTTGTAGGATCTCCCATGCCCTTTTTGCTGATTCACACGATGCTATCAGTTTGAACTGATTGTCACCAACACCACTGAAAATTGAGTTTATCGCCCTCGAGTTGTAATTTGCAAGTAATATCTCTTCATTAGTCCATACTTCTTCTGGTTTTACCGTTTGCATACCATCCGTTCCTTTAGCCATGGGCGGGGTCCAACCAGTCACAATAGCACGCCAAGCTCGTTCATCAACTGACTTGATGAACATCTTCATCTTCGATTTCCAGTACGAGTAATTTGATCCATCCAAGAGAGGTGGTCGTACTGTAGACGCTCATTCACGATGAAACATATCTACATAAAACAAATTAAAAAATTAAATCCCAAAATCTCACTAAGTGTATCTAGTGACAGACTCTTGATGCCAATTGTTAGAATTTATTTCGTGTAGATAAATTATTTGTGTCAGATTCAGTTTTTCGTTACTGTGGCATTAAGTGTTGCAACAGTTCGTGAAGCAGTTCGTAAAAACAGAAATAAACGAGACACAAATTTTAATGTGGTTCGGATACAATTGTACCCTACATCCACGGGGACCTGCAAATAAAATTTACTAATTTTTAGTTTTACGAATATAGTAATAAGACTTAATCAAAATACAAAGACTCCTTCTTTGTTGACGCCGTTCTCGTATACTACGCTGAATTATAAATCTTCAATTTGCAGCACGTCCCTTGCTCCGCACGGTTGAACTCCCTTCAACGCTAAATCCCTCAGTCGGCGGATCGATCTCCTCCCGAGATCTGTTTAAGCCCCTCTCCCGAAGAACCGATCTTCTTTTTGTATAGAAGAAGCAAACTTGTGATACTCGTTGAATCTTGGTGTCTTCACCACAAAGCATTGAAGCCGATATATTTTCTATGAAAATCACGTATCACGATGGAGCTATAAAAACGAGAGAAAAAAAAATATTTTTCTTCTCTCGATGAAAAAAACATCCGAATAATAACACCAGGAGCTGATTATATATTGCATCTTATGAGAACCTGATTCACGTGAAAGACAAGAATTACATCATGAAAGGACTTCTCATATAACGTATAATAAAATATCTTCTTGACTTATCAAAACAGTACTTCCCTTATCACCACACCAATTAATATAATATTAATAAAAATACCAAGGAAACAAATCTTCTTGATACGTCTTGCACAAGTCCAAGATTTGTTGGACTATTTCATATTAATAGGCTTCCATAATAAATAAAAAAATAATTAATGACAAATTAAAGAATTAAACTAAACAAGGAGACTTCTCTTTTGTGTTTCACGGTAAATAAGGACTTGTTGCACAAGTCTTTACTCATCCCTTGTTTATTAGAATCCAAATAGATTCTAACAGAGCATATCGTCTTGAGAACCTCGACGGACACCCTTTACCTAGAACCTGGAATATAGGGAATCTCAAAAGGTTCTACGCTTGAGGTATACATCCACATTAAATCAAATTTGTTTAAGTTTGCATCTACATCTTCCTCATACGAAAGTCGCTTAGAAGCAACTACTCTTGCAGGTTTCACAACCTTCCACGTCTTTCTTCTTGCAAGAATGTCTCTAAAAGCTCGAGAAGGGGCTCCATAACGAGGTGTGTAAACATCCCACCCAAACTGGGGGGCTATTGGTATTATCTACATCAACATTCCATAACACATCTCATCATCTTCTTACAGATTAAGAGCCAATTACAAGAGGATGCCTACCGCCCACCACTCGCCCAAAGAGGGAAGATACTCCATACTATCTCACAGAGGGTAACACCACTTTTACTAAGTCATATCACAAGCACATTAGTGGATATCTATACTAAACAATAACGCCATCTCCTTTGACAGGGACGAACGCGCAGCAAATCACCACAACTCATTAGTTGATCTCATATCTCGGAATACAAGAAACAGAAATAGTCCCCATATTGGGCACGTGATCCCAAATACGCATCACTCCAACTGATGAAACTATTAAATCTTCAATACAAGTACTTGAATTTTTTTTTTACCCCGATACTTTTCAGGCATAGAGACACCAAAGACAGTCAGTAGACATACTACCCATACACCAAGCACGGATGAGCACAAGGAAGACGTGGAATAAGAATAAAGTCTTATAGTCACATAGATCACTTTTAGATATTTCGGTTTATTTGTTTTTTACAAGTTATTTCCCTTCGCCTCACGGAGGCTTATGACAATTCGCATTTCCTATTAATGATTAAATGAAGTTTTTACTTTACTCTCAATGTTATTGTTCATATACTACTTAACCGTTACGACGTGTTCATATCACTTCAACCCTACAAACACTTAGAGAAATTAAGATAACCCACATAGCCTGGCCAGTTGGATTATCTGAGTCTCTCTATGTTGATTTACAGGGTCCTCCTGTTTAAAACGTGGTCATGGTCTAAACAATATTCCGACCTACGAGGTCCAAAACAAAGGGCATGATCCCAAAAATAAAAATAAAAAAAACCTTGAGAGACTGATCCCCTCATCAAGTACATTGCGAACAATGCTATATGCAAAACTTCAGTGCGAAATAAATAAATCAGAAGGAACAATAACTTTGATAGTAAAATCAACGTCTCAAGGTGCAAACAAATATAAACTCATGAATCTTGCAAAAATACTAGTGGACATACCCACTTAATAAAAAAAGAAAAAAAAACCAAGTCCTTTTCTAAGGAAAATTGTAACAGCCCGCATTTTCATAAGCATTTATATATGATTATATTGAACATATAGTAAATACGAATATACGTGCATTTCATGAATCGAGTAGCAATTTATACGTTCTCTATGTGTTTATGTGATTTAGATACATTAGTATTTTTGAAGTAGACATTATTATTTGAGTAGTTGATTCTAATTATGTGATTTAATGAATTATGTGCTTTAGTCCATGGATTTTAATGATGTGCTTTAGTTGATAATTAATCTATTAGGATAATATGAGATTTAATAAGTTGTGACATGATAACTAATTTCTATCTGGCCTCATATTGAATTTATGTGAATTATATGGGTTAATGCTAATAATTAATAGTTATGCGACCGTATGTTTTGTGTGTGTGAATTATTCCCTAAGTGTATTAATTACTAAAGACTCCCCTCTTCTCTTCTATATTGCTAAGGAGCCCCCAAGGTATTTTTCTCCCAAATTGCTAATAAAACCCCAATGTCTTTTATATTGCAAATAAGGGCCTCATCTCCCCTATAAATAAACCCCTCCCCTTCACATTCTCTTCACACCAAACATCAGCCAAAAAGGCTCTCTCCTCTTTCCTTCTTCATCGATCAAAAGCCCCCAAGAAGAATTCTCTTCTTCCACTTCAAGAAGCTCCCCTCAAGCCCCTTCCTCTTCTCTCTTCAATCCCTCTCGTTCTCTCTTCAATCCCTCTCGAAAAGAGAAGCTCCCTCTTCTTAAATTCTGCTGAAAATCTTCAAGAAACAACCCCTTCATATCCTTCAAACCTCAGCCCCAAATCTAGCCAAGAACATCCAAGCCAAACCCGCCGAAAATCCACCGAGCTTTGGTTTTCTTACACCTTCATCTTCGATTTCTTGCTCTTGGGTAAGGACCTTGGTCTTTACTGAAATAATAACCTAATTAATATAAATTATATGTTTTTTAATGAATTTTATGTTTGAGGTTTTAATTTTGAGCTTTAGAAGATAAAGTTCTTGATGAACACTAATTGAATTTCAGTTTCATAGCCTCTGTTTGTGTTGCATGTCTCATCGGGTAATTCTTAAGATAAAATTATGAAATTTTATGGTAGTCTAGAAATTTAGGTTAGGTTCATTGTGATATAAATTATGCATAAATCGGCTTTGTATTGAGTGACCTATGAACCTTTTTCTGAATCTGCACAGTTTCGGAGCCATCCACGAATTATGTGTTGAATAGCGTTTTATACTAATCGTATTGAGTTGATTCCACTTGAGTATGATTATAAACTTATGAAACTGACGTTTCACAAAATTTGGTAGTGTTTAAGTAAAGGTATGAATTAATTGGTATTTTTAAAGTTAGTGGATCTGTTCTGAATTTCTGCTTATGTTACTGCACTAAATTGATTATATCTCTTACATAGATAAGTGTCTTCATAAACTGTTTTAACTCTATAAACTAGACTTATATATGAACATGTGTTCCAAATTTCATCAGGTTTGGATTTACGGTTTAGGAGATATGAATTTTTGAAGTTATAGTGCCTAAACTGCCAGATCTGTTTTGATCAAAGGTGTAGATATAGATCACTAATGAATTTTCAGGTTTTCAGTCTCGGAGGTTACTGCATGTTTCACAGATTCCCTGTTTTCTTAAAATCACGAAATTTCATGGGTAACTAGATCTTTCTGTTCCCTTTAATTTGATATATTTTAATCATCAATCGGATTTCAGATGATTAAAATATGAATTATTTACTAAACCTGCACAGTTTTTGAGTCAGCTGAGAATTTGCCTTTAAAATCGATGTTTTCCTAGTTTGATTTCCTTGATTCTACTTGGAATATATTTATAACTTAGAAAACCAGTTTTCTGAAAAGTTTTACAGTGTTTAAACAAAAGGGTGATTTATTGGGTATTTTTAAAGTGGTTGGATCTGTTTCTGAAAGTGTGACCACACTACTGCACTGTTTTACTCATTTCTCTTAGTCTACTGATTATTTTGGAAAACTGTTTTAAAGGATTCTTTTCCACTGATATAGGAGTATTTTGTTAAAGTTTCAGAATTTTTGGAGTTACGGTTTAAGAGAAATGTATTTTCAAAGTTAAAGTGTCAAAACTGTCAGATTTTCCTGAAAACGAATTACTTTGGATTAAAGGGGTCCTTCGTGGGCATGGTTTAAACTCTTGAGGCATAACTTAACATAATAATCGAACATATATAAGGTTTCCCATGAGTATTGAGCTACATCTAAGACATATGCTTAGACTAATCTATGATTAGAACAATAAGTTGTTCTTTGAACTTACTATGTGCTAGTACTTATAATGAATCAAATTTCCCGATGATTCTTTAAATAAGAAGCGTTGAATTTCATTATGTGTATTTGAATTATGTGATTTACTCTTGTGAGGTATAAGTATGTATATGTATAAGTATATTTATATGTATATCGATAGTTTAGACCTATGATGTTATAGGCGTACTCCCTTCGGGTTGAGGAAACTTATAATCCATAGTTATAAATTAGAGTATATACGTATAGGTATGAGTATATATATACGTATAAGTATCTATGTGTATATACGTGTACAAGTATATGTGTCTTTATAACTAATGTTTGATCTCTATGTGCTTACTATAGTCTCGGAAATTACTTCCGAATTATGTGATTTAATTCCTTCGAATTACGTGAATGATATAATTGGAATTATTATCGTGTTGCTATTAAGATCTTTGACTTTCGTGCATTCATCGAGTCATTAATTGGTATTGCATGGTCTACTATAGAAAAGTTAAAATTGTAACGTTGCTACGGTTGAATAGACATGGGATACGGGGGGCCGGTATCCCAACAACAGTTACTATAGAACTATAGGGTGGTTAGCTCCCACCGAATGACCGGGCTCAGCATATAAACGTCTATTGCCGATGTTTACGTTAGGGATCCCAACATGTGCATACTTGCATACGAAAGATTTTGAAAGAAAAATGGTTTAATAAAGAGTTTTGAAAAGGGGCTTTCGTTCTAAAAAGGGGAATTTCATGGGAAGGGATATTTTGTACAAGACAAGTTCCAAAATGAACTAAGAAATGATTTCCAAAGGAAAACGAATCCCCACATGATTTTCAAAGTGAATTTCAAATGGCTTTCAAAGCAAAACCAGACTTTTTATTATGTGCTCATATGCGGAGTTATATGTTTAATTATTGGCGATGTGATTATACGTCTTGATTAACGTCGATGAAATAATATAGCATAATATAATTATGACGTAAAATAACATAGACAGAAAAGAACATAGACGAATACTTTAGGACTCCTATAGGTCGTGAGAGATGCGATGAGAGAGGCGTGAGTTCGTCAGACTAAGACTAATGTCCTTACTGAGCCAGTGTTTGGGCTCATGCTTTTATGCAAATTATCTTTTCAGGTTCTCCAAGCTATGTAGGAGGCCGACGGAGAGGAGTTCGAGGAATCACGAGCTTTGGTGCCTAGATCATTTTACTCGTATTTTCTACGCAACGTTTTATCAAAAACTAATCACATAGTATAATTTTATTTTGTACTCTGATTGGAACCCGGTCTATTAAACGGGGGTATCTTAAATAAAGTTTATTTCCTTCCGCTGTCTTACGAGTGTTTTCTAAACCCCGGTAATGTTTTATGTGGATTATTCCGCCACCTCGAGATGTCTTTCAAAATCCCTTTCATGTTATGGTACACTCTCTATGAAAAATCTTATTTTCCGATTGTGGGTTAGATTTGAAGTAAAGGGAAATGGTTCTAAAATTTTAAAGTGGTTTTTCTCAAAGTTCAAATTTGTTCCAAAAGATTTTAATAAAGTCTGTGTTTTCTAAAATTCCTTTTAAATCATTGAGGGTGCTACAAAAATAAACATAACATCACACCAATCTACACTTTACGAGCAGAAGTAGCTTCGGTAGTTCGGTCATCCGCTTCCGCATCCGAGGCTATTTCAGTACACTCGACATCGATATCCTCTCCCTCATCAGGAATGTCCTCCTCCATACCTCGAATAATCTTCTCGTCAATTCCACCAACCTTGCGTAAGTACTGACGACACGTCCTAACCAAAGGAGCATAAACCCCAGCTATTGCTCGTTCTTTGATCATAGCTCGACAGGTATCACTCTTCTGAAAGCGACGTTCCCCTTCTAACATAACCGACTCCTTGTAAGCGGCTCCTGCTGAGGAAGCCAAAAACCTCTTCCCCGTAAACTTCTCGGCATCATACTTCTCTTTCAGCTCGTCATAGCACCGATCTAGTTTCATTAGTTCAATTTTACTCGCCTCAGTCTCACTCCTACTAATCTCCAATTCATCAGTCCTCTGAATGAGCAGAGTCTCGGCCACCTCTAGTTTGGGTTCCGCTGCCTCCAATTGAGCCTTTAGCTCTTTCTCCCTTGCCTCCCAACTAGCATGCTCCTCATCATTGGTCTTTTCGACTTGCTCCTCCTGCTCCACGAGATACCTCCATATAGCTATAAGCTATATCAAAATTCAGACAGATAATATTAGATTATCGAGACTTATAATTTAAAACGAAAACATATTAACTTAAAACAAATATTTACCCGACACATGTCTCCTCCAGCCAACGAAAGCATATGAGCACGGCCTTTACCCGACATCCGACTTCGGTCGTACTCCACAACGAAACCCTCAGTCTTCCTCAGCGCGATACTATGATCGGTCGTATCCCAAAATGAATCCTTCCCCCTCTCGGTTCACCCCGTACGTGAACAGGCATTTGCCTGCACCCCCTGGAGGCACAAGAGAAACCTCAGGATCCACTCGAGGCCGTTTCGGTGCAGGCACATACTCGATCTCAACCAACTCATCCTTCCCATTATTAACCACTCGATCTAGCTCATCCCCCTCAACACTATGATTACGATCATCTCCACTCACATGCAAGGCCTCCACGCGAGTCACTTCGCGCGATTGCTACTACTTGATTTCGATTGCTTCAAGGGACCCCTCCTCGCTTGCTTTTTCGCACCTCCAGTAGCCTTCTTCCGAAGAGCCGCGAAATCAATACACATCTAAAAAAAAAAAAAAACCATTTACTCACAGATGGATAAAATAGAATAGCAAAGACAAGACAAAATAAGGCACATAGGCATAAAACGCGTAGACTACACGCAACGATGTAGGCGCCTGACCCTTTGGAATAATACAAATCGGATCGAACTCCAAAGCACACAACCTCGACTCCTTAATACGTTTCTTCATATTCTTCATTATCTTGTAAGATTCGCATACCGGATTGCAAACAAGGGGAACATCGGACGTCGGAGCCCTTACATAAAAAAATAAAGTACTTCATTTTTCCCACTTCAGTATAATCCCCTTCAAAAATCTGTAAGGAACCCGAGGATGTGTGCAGAAGAAGGGTAAATCACTTGAACGATGTAGTGTAAACAATGCCTTGAACATCTCGACACTAATTGGTAATCCTACTTCGCTCATTCTTCGTCGAAACGCTTCGAATGTGAGAATCACGTTCGGAGTTAATTGACTATATCCTACCCGAAATTCCTCGCATATCTTCAAAAGAGTTGAGTCAGGCAAAATCTGCGAGGAACATGTCAAATATGCGATGTATTGGGTGTGGAACCCAACAGGGGGTGCATACAATCGTTCACCTTTTTTAGGCAAGAGCATCTCAATATTCCTCGGAGCCCCAACTTGCTGACGAAGAATACAAAATTGAGATTCGATTAACGAAGTATCAAAATCCACCAACTTCAGATTAAGTTGTTTTATTTTCTTCCCTCTACTTTTGTCTATAATGACATCCTCGCGTCGAATGTCATCACCATCTACCACATCTCCATCCGGATTTACATCACTCTCGGATCCCTCGGACTCATTAGAAGAACTCGACTTAAGCAGACGCGCCGGACGCACGCCCACGCGCTTCAGCACCCG
>NW_012194890.1:54820-76508 GCF_000504015.1 Erythranthe guttata | reverse complement strand
CACCTTTATATTCTCTCTCACCACCCCACACGTGGGTTATACCCACCAACCCCATCTACCCTCTTTTCTCTCTCCTTCGCTCTCTCTTCTCTCTCCTGGCCCACCCTTCCACTCCGGGCTCCGTGCCCGGCTTCACCCTCACACACAGAACGCGCGGCTCCTCTCACATCCTCGAACCGTGCGGCTTCGTCTACTGGTTCCGCAACAATTTCTCTGGATAAACCAGATCGCATGCAATCGGTACGCGCGGTTTCTTTCTCCGGTGCAATTTTTTTACCGGAACTCGATCCAATTACCTTCCCTACGGTTCCAAATGTCATCTCGATTTCTACAATCGACTTTCGCAGGATAATTTTCAACTGTTTCGCCTTCCCTGCTTGGGACATATAAATTATTTTATCTGCTGATCTTCTCCGACAGGGAATATATTCTTTTTTACAACGGAGTATATGGAGCAAAATAAAAGAGAGAGAAATATAAAATAATAAATTTTATTACTCACCCATCTTTATTCGACGTGAATCTTGATACTCCTCTCTACTGATTTCACAAGAAATTACTTACTACAAGGCACTAATTTATATTTAAGCACTTTAAATATAAATCCACCCACCAATCCGGGCCACACAATAATAATAAAAATTTATTATTATCCCTACGTCACTGACACAAACAAGAAGATCGAAATACAATTCTACTCTCGACACGATCCGGCACCTCTCCCCGATTCACTCCCACATCGATTCGAGAGTGGGGGGCTTAATGATATGCCTATTGGCCCAGTTCAATAGACTCATATTTACTGGGCCACAAACCCAACTTAATAGCAACTTCTACGAAGGCCTAATCACAACCAAAGAAAGTTGGGCCCGATAAATTGATCTCAGCCCAATCAATAAAGTATAAATAGAACTTAAATTCATTTAATGAAGGTACGCATTTTTAATCAATCACTTTTTCTACAAAAATTCTCTCAGCTATTATTGATTATCCGCATGTCTGACTTGAGTGTCGGAGGGGTTTCCGCCGGATCAACCCCGGCTTAGATTACGTGTTTTCTGTTCGCAGGATCATTGAGTTAATTAAAGTTTTCAGGACTATCTAGCTCGTGAGCACGTGACCTACTTTGCTCTCCCAGCTTCAACATTCCAGGTGATTTATTTCTTACATCATATATATATATATATATATATATATATATATATATATATATATATATATATATATATATATATATATAGAGATACTATTTGCAGCGGGACTTTTATTGAAATTGGCTTATTTGCAGCGGTACCTTTTTCATTTAATTGGTTTTTCAATTTCTCTCTCCTATTCCCAAACACTCTCTAGAAATTCGAATTTCGTAAAATTTTTCGACATTCAAACCGTTCAAACGAGGCTTGATTCTGGTAAATTTTCGATATCCTACTACTTTTAATTTTTGTTTTTTTTTTCAATTTAGGTAAAAACACATGTTTAGGATTAGTTCTAGCAAAATTTCTCGAAAAAAAAAAAATTGCAGCTCCCGGGTTATGGAGCACGGAAACTCGAAGAACATTCAAGTTTCCGTGCTCCAGAACACGGGAGCTGCAAATTTAAAAAAAAAAAAATTTATTGTTCTCATAGAACACGGGAATTTGATGATTTTCCAACTTCCCGTGTTCTGCAGGACGGGGAATTCAAAAAAAATCATTTTCCCGTTCTGCAGAGCAAGGGAACGTGAAGAATCTTCAAGCTCCCGTGTTCTGCATAACGGGAGAATCAAATTTTTTTTTTTTATATTACTTTATTTAATTAGTTTGTTTATCTTTTAGAGATGGCACGTTAGGACAAGGGGAAAGGTCATATGGGTGCTTCTTCGAGTTCAGATAATGTTCCGAAAATTAAGTTTCAGTATGGCGGGGAAGCCGCGACGGAAGCCGAGGCGGAAGCGGAGCGCATTGGTATGACTCCATCTCACCGTCGTAGGAGAGTTATGGAGCGCGGCACTGATTTACCCATCGTGGACAAGATTCCCCACATAGAACATAGTTCTAGATCTATGGCGGGTAGCATTCGATCCTTAGGGGCAGATTCTCGTATCCCCTACGAGGGACACGAGGAGGAGCAGGACCATGTTGGGAGCGATTTTGATGATGTTCCCGTCCCGGCTGCGCGCGCACGGAAGTCTCGGTACGAGTTCGACACTTTTAGTGGCCCACTTGTGTTACATGGTCCAAGTCCAGGAGGAACGACTCATTGGAGTATGATTCCTAGTTTCAAGAGTCATATTGCCTACTACATTTGGGCAGGACATGTAAGTGTAAATATATTTATTTTAATATATTTTAAATATATTTATTTTAATATACTTTTTCTAATTAAATTAGAAATTCTACAGGAGCGCAGCGTCGGGCGATGTGAGTCGAGGATTACTGCGCTTAATGATTTTAAGAAACATGAGCTGAAGCAACACATGGATCCTTCGGGCAGTATGAGTTAGAGCTACTGGAGGCATCTGGCCTAGACTCACTCGAGCACTTCTACATCAAAAATGTAGACAAGGGACTCATGGGGGCATTTATATAGAGGTGACAGCCGGAAACGAACAGTTTTCACATGCCTTGGGGTGAGATGACGATCACCCTACATGATGTCGCATTTATTTTGGGGTTGCGTGATGACGGTCTAGTAGTGCACGGTGATTCTGTTGAGGACCAAGCCTATTTGTAAGTTGTTACTAGCGAGAGTTCTTGATTTGGACATGGTCGAGGGCGCATGCCAGGTTCGTTAATAGTGGGATAAAATGGTCGGAGTTTGTTCAGCGTGTGCGCAGTCGGTCCCGATCTTGTCGGCAGAAGGTGGTAGGATATTGACGTTTTTGATCGGTATGGCTTTATTCCCCGACCGGAGTATAGATAGGTTCAAGCCAACGTGGATGAGATATTCTTCCGATCTCGAGCACGTCGGCGAGTATGCTTGGGGTGCAGGTGTCTTGGCTCATTTATACCGGCAGTTGGGCTTGACTAGTAGAGCCCGCGTGAAGGGGTTACAGGGGTTGCACGTTACTGCTCCAGGTATTCAAGTTGTATTTAATATAATATATTGTAATTTAATATAATATATTGTTATTTAATATAATATACAGTAATTTAATATAATATATTATAGTCAATATATTATGTTAATAATATAGTATTAATTAGTATAACGTAGGTACTCATATAATATAATCTAGTCTAATACTACATTAATTTAATATAATATATTGTAATTTAATATAATATTAATCTAATATAGTCTCGTTTATTTTTAGTGCTGGATTTATGAGTATTTTCGCCCTTTGCGAGCACCTATTAATCCGGATTATAGGGAGATGCAGCCTCGTTTCCTGATATGAAAACCACGCAAGGGTATTTCGGACTTGTTCTCGGTCCGAAGGATGCTTGATGATATGCAGGCCGATAATGTATGTATTTTAATTGTTGAATTTATTTATTATTAATTATTACGTAAATTTAATTTTTATTACGTTAATCTAATTTTCCAGATTGACTGGATGCCTTACGGTCCGCACGTACATAGACGCGTTCTGCGTACACTATATTATGGGTGCATACAGTTTATGGAGATTATCGAGCCATATTTACCGGATCGCGTCCTTCGGCAGTTTGGCTTTAGACAGACCATACCGCAGTGCTACATTCAGTCTAGAGAGTCGTGCCTACGTGGTCCGCTTGGAGGGCAGACATACCAGGTACGGTACGATCCGCTTGGCGAGGAGTGGATGGACCTGGCTGGCAGCTCGATTACATTGGACGGTAGGACATTAGCCTGGCCGCCGTCCGATACTGCTTCTCGGTACATGGACTGGTACGTTCCTCGTACGCATCAGTACATCATCAATCGGGATCCTGCGCCACAAGGCCCACCGCCAGTCGTACACCCCCCCTCCTATTCAGCCGGACTTCTATGACATAGTGCGTATCATCCATCCGCACATGCATACGATACCCGAGCATCTACGTGTGCGGTTACAACCTCGTGTGGAGCCACACACACGTTTTCTAGGTTTATCGCCCTCTCAGACTGGAGATTCCGACGACGACGACTTTATGGAGATGCCACCACCGCGTCGGCGACCGGGTGGGACGAGTGGCACCTCGAGGAGGTCTAGGGGTAGACAGTAGACGATCGTTCCATTTGTTTGACATTTATTTGTTTTTTGTGACATTTGTCTATGTTTTGGACTTACTTTATTGTTTTCAGTTATTCTTGTTTGACTATTATTTATGTTATTTTTGTTTGACTATTTATGTTATTTTTTTTGACTATCCTAGGTTCAAATACATACCAAAATAAAATAATACAAGGTTCAAATACATACCAACTAAAATAAAATAATACAAGGTTCAAATACATACCAACAAAAAAAAATACAAGGTTCAAATATAATAATAGTCCAAAATAAAATAATAGAAGGTTCAAATACATACCAACTAAAATAAAATAATACAAGGTTCAAATACATACAACCAAAAAAAAAATAATACAAGGTTCAAATATAATACTAGGTTCAAATACGTACCAACTAAAATAAAATGTCTATCTCAACCTAGATAAACGACGCCACATGTATAGGTGTTCTTCGAACATTTCCGACAAGTGGGCAAGATTTGCGGCTCTAACAGTTCGCCACTGTGGAGTGATAGGTGGTAGAGGACAATTAACCGGTAACTGGATAAGGACAAAATGGTTTCCTAACAACACCATATGGATCATATGCGATAATTCACCCGGACCTACTAGAGGTAAGTAGGTTATACTTCCGCCAACGGTGTATAAGACCAAAGCCGCATGGTATTTAGTCGCTATCGACATTCTCATATCCGGAAATGACATCCATTTGTCCTGACTACACGGTCCTTCTTGCCAATCGCATCTTGTAATCCATCGGATTACTTCATCTTGACCATTTTGCGATGCGTACGTACCAAATCGCTCGTACATATCGGCAATCAAATCTCTCATCACACGACTCCATCTGTGCTGATCTCGAAACACTGCTTCTGCAACACATCTGTATCCACAATTTTCATTTGCTATAACATTAACATACGACACAATAGATCCTGCCACAAAACCTGGGATGTAAGATCTGAAATTGAGCTCATCGCCCGGTTCCCTTCGAGGCATCGGCATACGATTCTGATTGGCAGTGGATTCATCACTTGATCTACCACTCCCTCGACCCCGCCCTCGTCCACGACCAGAGTCGGGATCGGTAACTTTCGATGGTGGGGTTCCGGTAGAAGTACTTTTTCGACCCTTAGAACCTGCAGACGATTTACCCTTTTCTTCATCAGTAGACGACTTCCGCGGGAATGTTGGATACTCCCAACCAAATTTATCTCTCTTCGGTTTATCCTTTGACCTTCCTTTCGGTTTAACATATGCAGGCTCTGCCAAGTGGATGGTGTCTGGATGAATAGTGCTATTCATGTAATCAGCAGTCATCTTTTGAGTCATGTAATCTTTTCCTAACACTTCGGTGGCTAATTTGATTATCCGGTCTCTCATAATTGTTTCACGATCCACCTGTGATTCAGGTATTTCTGGTTCTTCAACGTGCATGGTACTCCAAAATGGATGTAGATCCATACATATAAATGTATCACGTTGCTGGATTGTCAACGCAATTTGGCATGCACATGGAAGTGCATGAGTAACCCACAGAACGTGATCACAAAAAGATGGGTCTTGAAACCCAGGTTTATTGAGCTCATCATCAAGCAAATTTAATGCTTTATGAGTGACTTTGCATATCAAACCCTGAAATACTGGATACGATGATTTATGTAACCGGATTAAACTGCATTTTGAAAACTCACCCTTGATCTTGGTAAGTTGATACTCGACCCCGGAGTCGAGCTGATATTGAATGGTGTTCAAAGCACCGGTAGAAGCACTAATCCAACCCTTCAACGATTTATGAGCACTTTCCACCCTGTTAATAGCCATTAAAATAACAACTAATAATTAAAAACGCCCACAATATAATATTAAATACAAGACGGCAATGAAACCGAAAATACCTAGATGTCGACGTGTTCCCAAAATGCAAAATCTTATTGGTCCATGCTTTGACGAATTTGTGCTTGAATATTAGCCAAGTATCGTTAAGGTATGATATCAATTTGAGGTAACAACCATACCGTCTAACCATTTCCTCGTAATTTTCATGGTAATCTTCTTCTGTTTTTTATTCCACTAGTTTTGCCCAATGTATGCGCCGGAATATAAGCCCGTGTTGAGTACTACCAATAAATCTCGATGCATTTTTTTCCACGTTTCTGTTGATGTGAAACAAACACAAGAAATGTGCGGAATCTGGAAATATTAGGGGCATGGCTTTAATGATTCCCAATTCACGATCTGTCAATATCACATTAGGTACCTGCCCCCCCAATGCACATTTCAAACAACCCAAAGCCCATTCATATGTGTGTGTATCTTCATGTGACATGAAAGCAACAGCAATTGTAAAATTGTAACCAACAGGAGTGATTCCAATTATTTCCATAAGTGGCATCTCATACCTACGTAAATACAAAAATATCAAATGCAATCAATGTACAATAGCACAATACTAAATACTAATTAACAACATACCTATTGGTTTTGTAAGTGCAGTCAATCAATATAACATGAGAGAATAACCGCAAAAGTTTCAGTGAAATAGGAGCAGCGAACATCAAATCAGTAAGTGTATCATCAGCTTCATTACTTCGATACCAATATTCATATCCACATTCTTGAAGGTTCGACATCACGTGTTGTATCACAGTCTTCCCCGCCATATTCTCTTTTTTCATCTTCTCAAGTTGGTTGTAGACATGTTTCACACTCGTTGATGTCTGTGGATTATCCTTTCTCAATCGATCCATGATTAATGCCGCATTCACGTGGCTCCTTCTAAGTAACTTGTCCGGTAAGATACGGTAGCGTCGGGTGAGTGTGGGTGCCATTTTTTTTAAATTCATTCGCCATAATCCATCGTTTCGATTTTTGCTACAGTATATACGAAACGGACATCCACATTTCTTTGTTTCCACATTCCGTTGTTTCACACCTTCGGTTCGTTTTTCACGTCCCTTCCCAGACACATAACATCTAATTACTACATACACATTTTCCTGGCTTGAAGTTACTATCAATCGATGACCAAGAGTAGCAGCCAATTTTTTTGCCCACTCCACTAATTCATTCGCAGTTTCAAACTCAACACCCACATTGAAATATTGACTGTGATCCTTAGTAGTTGTTGGTGTGTCTTGAGGAACTTCGAAACACATGTTGGGATCCTTGTACTCGTTGTACTCTTTGTCATATTCAGTTCTAAACTCATCGTCAAAATCACATTCACTAGCCTATTAAGATAAAACAAATAAAAATTAGTACATAATAACAATATAAAAATTAAAAAAATAAATAAATTAGGGTTCCCGTGCCATGGAGGACGATTGTTCATGGTTCTCGTCCTCTAGGGCACGGGAACCACAAAGGTCCGTCCTCCACGGCAGGGGAACATGGTGTTCCCGTGTTCAACAGCACGTTTGATTTTTTTTTTTTTTGATGTTCCCGTGTTTTGCAGCACGGGAACCCCGAAAATTTGGGGTTCCCGTGCTACACAACACGATAGGCCTGACGAAAAATTTCAACTTCCACTACAATCTTCGATTTACCTCGTAAAAGTCATCAGAATCGGCCATAAGGTTATTTGTTGTCGTCGGGCAGTCGATTTATCAAATAAACACGAAAATTTGAATTCTCGACTTGTTTTAGTTGAGAGCGTTTTGAGTTTTTCAGAAAGTTGAAAAAGTTGAAATGAAAAGTACCGCTGCAAATAAGCCAATTTCAGTAAAAGTCCCGCTACAATTAGCATTTCAGATATATTTATAGTATACATGTATGCTATCAAGTAAAGGTCTATGTTGTATAGGATAGTTTAGGGTAGTGTATTATCACATTTAATTAATCAAATATACCATATAGTAGTGTAATTCACATAATTCACATTAATTTGTTAGAAAATAAGTCTACCAATTAAATATAGCACATAATTAAATTCACGTAAAATCTCATGTAAGGATTTTTTCTAGTTGGGGAAGATTTAAGTTCAGGTTTTAGGATTTTGGAAAGGTGGGGTGTTACACTCTCGATTCTCCGTAGATCAGCCACCTCCGCGGCGGCGACAATGGCGGAGGGTTTGGGCTCGAATACTCTATCAGCATACATTATTGGTAGTTATTCAGAAACAAAACAAAGGTATCTAATATTAAAATAAGCAATAAATTTTTGAGTGTGTTTGGATGGAGGGATTTGGAGTCATCTGAAATCCACACCAATTGTTCCAAAAACAACTAAAAATGAGGGGTATGGATTTGAAATTCATTCTCAAATCCTTCAAACCAAACAAGTCCAAGGGTATTATGGATTTAAATCCTTCCTCAAAATCCCTCCATCAAAATGTACCCTTAGCTTATCTCTCCAAATACGTTTTTCAGGCGGGGAAATGAAGCCGGTGGAGTGTGTGTCTATTTTTACCTCTTAGTGTGTCCTCGTATTTATAGGTGTTCCGGACTAGGGGTAGGGGGAGCGTCTATAATGTACAACTGGTTTAAGAGGAAGGTACTGATTTTTTTGTTTAATTCGACATTTGGCTACGGGTTGAGAATTCAGAAAAAATAAATAATAAACTACACATTTATGGATTTGGGGGCAGCGCCACCAAATATATTTTTTTGGGTTGATTTTGAATAAGCAACAATAAATATGTAAATTTTAAATAATATGACTTGATATATTAATATTTAAACTATTTAAGTCTAGAAATAATGTATTATTAGTGGGGTGTTTCATTTTCTGTGCGGCAAATATACTGCAATTTATAAAAATAAATTAAACCTAATAAAAAATTTCTGCAGGGGCGGCTGCCTCCAAGGCAATGCTTGGTACCTCCCCTGTTGTTACCCTTCCCTACCCATCCCCACATCCATTGGAGATGGTCAAAGGTGGAGGGGGTGGGTAAGGTTGACCCTATCAATCCTCTGCCTTTCATGCATGCATTTGATGTAAATGAATGACCTCACGTTTTCTCTTTTTTCCTTTTCCCTTTCTCGCTATCACTAGCAACGTTTTCTTTAATTTTCCGACAATTTTTGCCGGAATTCGAAACATGTGCATTAAAATACATTAAGGGTTAATGGCAAATAGGCTCATGACAAGGGCACTTAATTAAAAGAGGGATATCCAATTTTTTTGTCTTTCAAATAAATCCAACCCATTCAAACTTATTTGCAAATAAGGAAAATGCTTTCATATATACCAAAATTACCCCAAATTCATTGAAACCCAATTCAACTCCAATTTCATGATTTACACCCTAATTTAGCCCAATTTCATCAATTAACCAATTTTAACTCTAATTTCAATTTTGATCCCAATTTTAACCCTAATTCTTATCAATTCCACCCATTATGCTCTAACTTCCTTAATATTACACATTGACCCCGTATTTAAACAAATATATCACATTAACCTCCAAAACTTTTTTTTTGCAGAAAATAATTTTTTTTCTGAAATATTTTTTTTCCGGCCAGATTCCGGCGTTGACTTTTTTTTTTATAATTTTGTTTTTTCTGAAAAAAAAAATTTTTAATTAATTTTACTGTCTTGACTGCTAAATTACTGTCTCCGGCAGCTATTTAACTGTCTGAGACAGTAATTTAACTGTTAATTGACTCTTTTTTTTCAAATTTTTTTTAATTAAAATTACTGTATTTGTTGCTAAATTACAGCCTCCAGCAGTTATTTAACTGTCGGAGACAGTAATTTAACTGTTAATTGACTTATTATTCTTAAAAAAAATATTTTTAATTAATATTACTGTATTCGTTGCTAAATTACTGTCTCCGGCAGTTATTTAACTGTTGGAGACAGTGATTTAACTGTTAATTGACTTTTTTATTCTTAAAAAAATATTTTTAATTAATATTATTGTATTTGTTTGCTAAATTACTGTCTCCAGCAGTTATTTAACTATCATAGACGGTAAATTAACTGTTAATTGGTTTTTTTTCATTTTTTTTCTTAAAAAAAATATTTTAATTAATAGTACTGCCTTAGATGTTAAATTACTGTCTTCAACAGTAATTTAACTGTCTTAGACAATAATATTAATAATATTATTGTTCGGAAAAATAATATTCATAATATTATTGTTCGGAAAAAATAATATTCATAATATTACTGTACCAAACAGTAATATTACTGTCTGAGACAGTAATTTAGCAGTTAAAACAGTAATATTAATTAAAATATTTTTTTTCTAAGAAAAAAAAAAAAAATCAACGCCGGAAACCGGCGGTCTCCGGCGGTCGACGCCGGAATCCGGCCGGAAAAAAAACATTTCAGAAAAAAAATTATTTTCTGAAAAAAAAAAAAAGTTTTGGGGGTTAATGTGATATATTTGTTTAAATCCGAGGTCAATGTGTAATATTAAGGAAGTAAGAGCAGAATGGGTGGAATTGATAAGAATTATATTATTGAGGGTATTTTAGACTAAAGACATGGGGATGTACTTAATTGAGAGACTGTTTTTTTTGTGGACTAAAATGCATTTAAGTCCTATGTGATGGGCCTTTTTGCCATTTGCCCATACATTAAAAGCCTTCATTCTTCTGTTCTTTTTCCTTTTCTCGCAATTATTCTCTTCTACCTCCTCCATTTTTGTTGTCATCCATATCCCCAAGAAAAACTCCGGTGAGGAGGAAGGCGATGCACATGTTTATGGATTTCCATCAATAGAGAGAAGATCTTGAAATAAATGGACATGGATGTGTGGGGATGATAGGATAGTCAGGTGATGGTGCCCAAATTTTGCATCCTCGAGATCTCCTTTTAAACCGCACTCTGCAGGTCGTCGGGAAGGTCCAACTAAGCCGGATTGGAGATTGGTGATTACGAAGCAGTTAACGGAATATAAAGGTAGAGAGAGTTTAGGAGAAGATGAATATTATTGATTTAAAACTTGACCCTCCTTAGGGAAATTACAAGCACTATAATAGGCCCTATTTCCATCAAACCGGAGATCCTTCAAGCCCAATAAGTCCTTTACTATTTAGCTCAACTTTTTGGGGCGGCCCAGCCTTTGCGAAAATGGGTCCCATCATCAGGAAATAAATATGTGATAAAATTCTTGAAATTGAGAAATTTAAATTTTCATCCGAAGACCGTTTTTCTTTCATACGGTAAATATCAATGTTATCAGAACCGGACCGGACATTAAACCGGCGAGGCATTCGGGTCATGGTTGGACCGGTTCAACCGGGGTCAACCCGGGTTTTTTACTTTTTTATTTATTCTATTTATTTTTTAATTTTATATACACATAATTACATCCAAATAAAAATTTAAAACATTAAACAACATATACAAAACTTCACTTCAATCCAAAAAACTACCCATAATAATAATGTATCTCATCAAAATCATCCTCATCACATAATTAAAATTTAAAATATAAAACTAAAACATATAAACTAGTCAATTTACTTAAAAACATAATTTGATATATACGATATTAAATGGTGAAAAAACTACAAGTGTAAATAGAAATTTTAAATTCACATCTAAGCAAAATTTGTTTGAAGAATTGAAATCTAAACAAAATTATTATCACATGATTAAACAAAAGAATTTAAAAATTGCACGATTCATCTACACGAAAGAGGGTACCGGCAGGTTGTGGGGGCAGCGGTGGCTGGCGGCGGCCGGCGATGGCTGGTGGTTTGCGGCGGTGGCTGACGGCTGGAGGATTGGGCGGCGGCTGGGTGCGGGAAAGGCAGAATAGGTACAGACTTGTCAAACAAGTCTGTTCATGTTTAACGTATTGTTTAATTCAATTTTTTTTTTATTTTTTTAAACCTAATAATCAAAACGACGTCGTTTTGATAAAATATTAAAAAAAAAATATATATATATAAAACGCAGCGTTTAGGAATCGAACCCGGGTCGGCGGCCGATTTGCCGGGTCCCGGGTTCCACCCGGTCAGACCGGGTTTCTGGTAGTTGACCCCGGTTTTGAATTTATGTGGGTTTGGGGGTTAGACCGGACCGGTTTTCCGGCGGGTCGCGGTCGAACCGGTCGGACCGGCCGGTCCGGTCCGGTTCTAATAACATTGGTAAATATGCATCAAGCCATACTTGAACTTTAGTACAAAAAAAACAATGTGCAAAAACCGAAAATATTCAGTGCAGTACAGTTTTTTACCCTATCGAACTATTCAGTGCAGTACAGTTTTTTACCGAATAATTCAGTTTTTTCAGTCCAGTACCGGTAAAAACCGAAAATATATTTTCTTATTTTAAAAAAGGTGAAAACATAAACATTTAAGCTAGTTAATTCTTGAATATGGCATTCAAGTTTCAATAATCGGTCCTAAAAACAAAAAAAAATAAACAAAAAAAAAAGTGATTATCAATAAAGGCTAATTTGTAAATAATCGAAAAAATATCAATCTATAAGCATTTTATAATTTGTTAACCTTAGAGGATTTCAAATAAAAGATTTTGTTTTTTAAATAATTATGTATTCGGTACGGGACGGTATAACGGACATCAAAACCGTATACCGTACCGAATACCGGAATTCAAAAGATAAATTACCGAATACCGAACCAAATTTTTGGTTCGGTACGGTTCAGTCAGTTTATTGACCGAGTGAACACCCTGACGTTTTTTCCTGACATAGGGACGATTACAGCTATTCGTGAGTCCAAAAAATACCAATTGAACAGAACACCTAAATTTTGAAACTACTCCACACAAGATCTTTAATACCAAAAATATCACCCGACCTGTACATGGGTAGAATTTGGCAACATGAACGTCAGATATATTAGAAAATATTGACGTCGAAAATTTTCAGAAAATTAAAATAAATCAAAATAAATCCTAAAAATTACTCTAAATTTTCATCTTCCCGCAAGTAAGTATACCAATCAATGGGGAGATAAAGTGAGAAATAAAGAGCATATACGAATATTGTGATTTGTGATTTAGGATCATCAAAGTATAGAATAAAGTGACCCATTTGGTTGGCAAGATAAGATTAGTTAAGATAAGATTAAATAGTCTATGGAAACTCAATTATTTTATTGGAGCTCGGGACGTCCAACGAAAAAAACACACTAGAAGGCAAGATAAGCCACGATAAGACAAAATAAGCTATGATTACATAATTTTGGCGGGTCGTCCCGACAATTTATTGGGATACCAAACATCAAATTAAGTCCAACTATTTAGTTAATCTAACTTATCTTGACAACCAAACTGGGCCTTAGATGATATGGTAGTACAAGAAACATAATATAATTATGCATAGAATACAAGTTCATATTTGGTTATTTATGATAAGGAACAGCAATGAGTGGTGTTTCTTTCCTCATGACAATCCCAAATTTCTCCGACAAGTCAATCGTTTGTCCCTCCGGCAACCCCCACTCGTACGTATGAACGAGTGTAGCCAACAAATACATTACCATCTTCTCAGCCAACGGAATACCAGGGCACACCCTTCTCCCCGACCCGAACGGAAGATACTCAACGTTGTTTCCAATGAAATCAAATTTTTCGGAGTTATGATTCAAAAATCTCTCGGGTCGAAATTGTAAAGGATTCTCCCAAACATGCGGGTCCATATGGATTGACCACATGTTCAAGAAGACCCTTGAGCCCTTTGGGATTGTGTGCTCTCCGATAGTGCAAGATTCACTCGGATACCTTGGAACGAGGAGTGGCAATGGAGGATGTAGGCGGAATGTTTCCTTTACAACCGCTTCGAGATAATGTAGTTTCGATGCGTGGGATTCTTCAACGACGTTGTTTGCTCCTACAACATTTGTTACTTCTTGCTGCACTTTTTGCATTATACTCGGGTTGTGCATAAGCTCGGTCATCACCCACTCGACCATCGTTGCCGTAGTATCACTCCCGCCGGCAACAATATCCTATTATTATCAAAGAGCATATTTTAGTTCATTTCAATGAAAGAGAATCACAAAGAGAGTTATATTTGTCTTGACTATGGATCACAGTGGTTAGCGGTTTTTATTCTTCAAATTTGAACACAAAAACTAATTCTCCTATATATTCAAGAAACAACAGAACTAGGGGCACACGCATAAGCGCATTGAGTATATATATATATATGTGTCTGAGCTTGGATTAATAAGCATTAGAGGTTAGCACGAATTAATCAAACTCGAGTAGTTTGATTTTAAAAAAATTTCCCGACTCAAAAAGATCGAGTTTCAAACATTATCAATAACAAAAGTATATACGTGTTGAAGTTTGCTTCGTTATGTTAACAAATCGAGTCCATACAAGCTTTTACTGAACGGTGTCAAATCTAGCATCAAGTAACATATTAAATCAACAAGAAAATGAAATGAAGGATAAAGTGGAGAAAATTACCATCAAAATTGCTTTGATTTGAGTTAAACCGAAAGTTGAGGTTTCGCCGAGTTGCTTATCCTTGAGCTCCAAAAGAATTCCCACAAAGTCCTTACACCCTTCCATAGCACCACCAGCCGCCATGATCTTCAATTTTGCATCAATAATACAATCCAAAATCCGTTCCACCTCCACTACCACAGCTCTCGTTTCTTTTGCGATTCCCTGAAAATCAAACTTGGCGAGAACCGGAAAAAAATCGGAAACATTAGGCTTTCCAAACAAATCAACCAATTTCGAAATATGAAGCCGAAACTCAACTCCAAGCCTGCTACGCTCCGTGGGGTCCATCTCACCGCCCCAGAGCAAGCTCGTCAGTACGTGGAGCTCCGTCAGGAAAATGAGTTCGCCAATTTGAACCGGACTCCCGATTTTCGTATCGAGATTCCCGATAAGCTTCCGCACTTCATCCGTGCGGAAAACGTTCGACGCCTGGAGGTTGGTGTTGCTCATCATCTCACGAACGAACAGCTTCCGCATGTCGCGCCAGTAGGGACCGTTTGCCGTCCACACGATGTCGTACCCGCCCGTGGCGATTAGGGCCGAAACCGGCGGGTCCCGGTTCGCGAATAACGAGTCATGATCGCGAACTATCTGCTTTATCAATGAAGGCGAACTTACAACGACGTAGAGTTTGCTTCCGAGCCAGAGGCGGTAAATGGGGCCGTACTTGTGAGACAATTGTGTGAACTGGTGGTGTAACTTGTGTTTGAGAAACGGGAGGTATCCGAGAATCGGAAGGCCGTATGGCCCGGGCGGAAGTGGTGGCTTTGTTCGTGTTTTTGAGTTGCCGAGTAGTACTATCCATGAGTAACAAAATAGGGACGCTAGAAGAAAAATGAAGGTGAGAGCAGCAACTCCAAACTCATATTCCATTATGTCTTTTTTTCTTTGTTGCGCCAAATTAGTATTTTTAGTGAAAGGAATATTATTATAACAAAATATGAGAGATATCTTTTTCCACTATCGGCAGCCGCAGGAATTATTATACCAAAATGGGAAAGATTTCTTTTTCCCTGTATTGGATATGAAAGACTAAATATGTGGCTTGGAAAGCAAACGTGAGAAGATAGAAGACGTCCAGAGCAGCAAGTCAAAGGGTTCATTATTATGCTAAATTTAGGGTTCAAACCAGATTCATTATTACACTAACCACTAGATCATTTATGTCTTTTTTTTTTATTATAATTAATAAAAGGGTTAATGAGATATAAGCCCAGAAAAATATTAGGACTAACTACCCCAATTAATTTTAATAAGGCAAATCCCCTCAATTAATTATTTACCATGTGTACCATCATATTTTGTGTTAGAAAAAGACCCCCAATCTTACCAGAAAACAGATACATTTATAGAAGTTAACTATCTTCTAAACCACTGCAATTACTTTGAAAACATTCCAAAATTTTCACTAAACTGAATTAAAGTAAAAAAGACTTAAGTTTCTCTCTCTTCCCAATACACATTAATTTGTTTATGTTTAATAATTAATAAGAACCCACTTCTTGTTCATTGGTAAATGTAATCCATCTTTAGTCTGGAAGGAGGTGTGGTTGAGTTTTCATATAACTGGTGTCGCCATAAAATTCTTATCAAGAAATTTGAAAATATCTCATAAATTCTTATGAGAGAAACAGTCTGTATATCTTTGGATTCGATAATATCTTTGATGGGGCCACCGGAGACTGCCAGATATAGTGGTGGTGCAAGAAATGACGACGTAAGAGTAAATTTGATAAAACCTTCGATCTGTGAAAATTTATGTCCATTTTTACTTTAATTCAATTTAGTGATAAGAAGAGTTATAATTAGCAAAATGGGTTCTTTGAGAAAAACCATCACTATTTTTTTTTAATGGACGGAGGCCCAAAATATTTTAGTACATTTGAGAAAAGTTCACATTCATTTTCATTCATTATGTTTTCCAGCATTACCCCCGCCCGCAACATCATCACTGGGTCACGCGCTCAACAAATTTTTATTTTTTGTTCCGGTTTTTTTTTCCGTTTTTTCTGTATCAGTTTCTTTAATGGACTATGAAGCATAGTCGATTAACCTTAATCGACTATGCTTCATAGTCGATTAAGGAAATTATTTATTTTTTTAATTTTTTTTTTGTTTTTTAATTTTTTTTCTATATCATGTATATTAATCGACTATGATGTGAAACATAGTCGATTAAGAATCTGCTACTAAAAATAATAAATCACAACTGCGAAAAAAATATAAAATCAATTATGTATTACAAAAACAAAAAATATACAAATATTATAAATGATTTATACAATTGGAATAAATAAACATAAAGTTCAAAAAAAAAAAAAAATTGGAGTCGATCAACCTTAATCAACTGCCAGAGCATAGTCGATTAGCTTAATCGACTATGAACATGTACATAGTCGATTAAGATTTCAGCATGCGCGAAATTCTCTACCGGCGCCGTCCTCCGCCCGATCCACCAAAAAACCTTAAATCTGCCTCCCATCGTCACCACACCGCCGCCACAACACACCATCATCACCTTACTTTGACATTATGACGTTTTTTTATTACAAATAAATAAATAAAATCACAACTCGCACCACCAACCAAAGTATAGAACCACCACCCATCATAATCAGATTCCGGCGACAAATCGACAATCTTATCTCCATTCAACTCCAATGTAGCATTCCTGGCATTTGAATTCAAAATTGCTATCAGAATCATTTATAATGTTTGATGGGTGCTTCATCTTCTTTCTTTCTCCATCTCCTGGCGACGGCGGCGGCGACGACAGTGGCGGAGAAGTCACGGAGAAAATAGAGGGAAAAAAACAAAGAAGAGAAAAGAGAGAAGAAGAGAGACGTTGGAGCGTGAAAACGGCGGATGAAAAAATAAAAAATAAGATTAGGGTTTTAAAAGAGTATAATAGACAATTAAGGGTAATTTTGGAATTATGAAAAAATCACATGAGTTGAATATTAGTTAAAGGGATTTTTCTAATTATTTTTTGGATGAGGTGTTTTCTTAACTCATTTTCCTAGATGAGGGGTTCTTGCTAATTACCCCTTAGCAAAAAGGCTTCTAAGAGGGGTACTTAATTAGAAAAAAAAATTCCAACTCTTTTGTCTTTTAAATATTTCCATCTCATTCAATCTTATTTGCAAATAAAAAAAAGCCCTTTTACATATACCAAAATTACCATCAATTGATTGAAACTCAATTCAACTCCAATTTCATAATTTACACCTTAATTTAGCCAATTTCACCAATTAACCAATTTATCTATATCTATCTACTTATTATAAAAGGATGAAGGATGAATATAGGTATTTGTTACTTCCATGTTTTCTTCTTACGGGGCAACAAAGTCATATTGGTTAATTTTATCAATTTTAATTGGGATGATTATAAATAAGCCCATCAATGGGTACTTATTTATAAAGAGATTCAGACAAAAATTTTCTTTATCAATAAGTCGACACATAGTCCAGATTTTTGTAAATGACTAAAATAACACCTCATACTTTAATATGCTCCAATTTCATCCTTAACTTAATTTAACCTCAATTTGACCCCAAATTTCACAAATTATTCAATTTTTACTCAAAACTTTTTTTTTTTCAAAAAAAGAAATTTCAGAAAAAAAATTTCTCCGCCGAATTCCGGCGTTAACTTTTCAAAACTTTATTATCTTCCGGATTTTTTCGCCGGTTTCCGGCGTTGACTTTTTCGATTTTTTTTTCTGTTCTTTCTTTCTGTAACTTTTTTTTTTCGTTTAAACAACAATATTGTTGTGACAGTAATTTTAATTATATTACTGTTAAACACAGTAAAATTAACTAAATCACAGTTTAACACAGTAATATTGCTATATTAATCTCTAACACAGTAATATTAACACAACAAAATTCATTATTATTGTGTAATAGAGTAATATAACTATGTTGACCGTTCAACAAATGTAAACATAATAAAAATCCAAAAGAATTAATATTACTGTGAGTGACAGTAATATTACTATAACAACAGTCATATTACCGTCAACCACAGTAATATTGCAATAATAGACAGTAATATTATTACGTTACTCCGTGAATAACTCAAACAAACAAAAAATCCAAACAAAATAATAATATTGATGTGGTTGACAGCAATATTACTGTAACAACAGTAATATTACCGTCAACCACAGTAATATTATTGTAGCACCCCCTCTATTATAGGCGATAAATTGAACCGGTTTATCGGAATTAAGTTACTTAGCGGAAGCGACTTATAGGATCAATACGAAAAATCAACACTTGCGATTTCAAAACCATACTTGAATATTTAGAATTCTAGTAATTTTCGCAACATTGTTTTGAAAAGCTTGAGTCGATTATAAATTTTTTTTTTTTTTTTTGGTTTTAGAAGGAGTTTATTCGAGTGCTACACTATCATAAACGGTTCGAGATTAAAATCAGATTTTAGAAATATTTTGGCGACGGACGATTAAAGCACGAAAAATACGAACCATTCATAAACATAAACGGATTAATATATTATAGAGTTCAAAATAGGATCCGTTACCGATTAAAGTTCCGTACTTTAAAAATGAGTACGATAGTAAACGAAAATGGAAGTTACTTTATATTACATCACCAAAATAGTACTTAGCCACACTTATAGAACCCTCGTTCGAACTTCCAAAAACTCCGGGCAAGACTTCCATCCACTACTCGGTCCATTCCTGGGGAGGGTTACCACTAGCACTACCTGCAATTAGAAAATATCTATATGAGCTATTAAGCTCAGTAAGAAACTCGAGGAATTACCGAGGGTTGAAAATAGGTTATACATATATATAGTATATATAACATTCCGATCACCTTCACCGAGTCATACAAACATCAAACAAGAATCGAGTCAAAACATACTAAAACATATAAGTCACAAACATGCTCATGAATGCAATCCGTGTAAAAATCATTTGTTTCATTTATCGGATCCGTGAAAGATTAATTTCTATATTCGGATAATAAACCGTTTCGAGCCCGTCTATGGATCCAATATCACTCATATCACTCCTCTCAACCCTAGTTGGATACCGGCCCACCGTATCCGATTCGTTTATTACCCAAACATTCTATTAATCTTTCAATTTTGTCAAAAGCAAATGCATGTCATGGAATGACTATAAATTATGTAAAAGACATTTAGCCATCACAAATATCAATCAAGTGAGTAACAACCCCAAAATCAAATAAAATTACCAACTACTTAATTACACAATTAACCAACACATATATCCTCACCCCACACACACAGTACACATACACACACGTACACACACATCACACCTGCATATTTATGCCATGCAACCATATAAACATGCATAATAAATATATAGCACAATCATGCCTTTAAAGTAAAGACACTTTTATTCCCTCATTTAATTTGTTTCTCACCACTTACACTCATTAATTTCACCTCAATAAATTCCAGCAACCTCATAAACATGTCTCTGCCATAAATCCATGTTCATAACTTCATGTTTTATAATTTAAATCACACAATTCCAAGACATAGCACTTAAAGCACATAAAACTTCATAATTAACACTTAGACCTTTAAAATTCGAAATAATAGTAAAAGATCTTTAAAAATTCTCACATTTAATCCTAAGACTTCTAATTATATAAATTTCGAGATTCTGAAATTATTTCAAATTTTCACAAAGTTTCGATTTTTTTTGAAATTAAAAACTAGAAAATCTCCTTTTTCTCTAAAAAATCTAAGACTCTAATATAACTTTAATTATTTTGAAAACTTTGTAAATAAAACTTTTTTCCTATTCAATACTTGCTGGAAAACAGATTCAAACTTAGGAAATGAGAGATTTTTCAGAAATTGCAGTTTTGACCCCAAAGTTTCAAGATTTACACATGCAATCACACTAGAAGTTCAAACTCTACTTTTTCATAAAAAACCCCTAACAATCTGAAATTTTATTTTAATAAATGCAGAAAACAAAGTTAAAAAGTTACTTTATGCAGAAATTTCAAAATTACATATTTCACCCCAAGATCTCTATATCTATACATGCAAGGCCACTAGATGTTCAAAAATCACTTTTTCTTGCAAAACTTCTTTAAATCCGAAATTTATGTTCAATAAATGCTGGAAAACAGTTTTGAAAACATATTTAGGACCGACTTCTCAAAAATTACAGATTTGACCCAAAACTTTTGAAGATCTACAAATGCAACCACATAAAAGTTCAAAAATTTATTTTTCTTGAAACCCCTTTTTGAAATCCGAATTTTTAATGCTTTTGGCCAATAAAACTTGTATCTACCCACTACCCACATAGATGATGCATGCAAGAACAAGAAATTAACACTAAACACCTCTTTTCCATTTTCCCCCAAAAAGCCCTAAATTTCGAAATACTTAAAAGTCTTTTAGGTAATCTTGAAAACTCTTTTAAAATAATATGATATCTTCTAATTGCAGCAAGAAACTCGAAATTTCTTACCTAAATCACCAAAAGGAAAATGAAGAACAAGCAAAATAGAGAAACTTCAAGGGTTGATGCCAAACTCGAACCAAGCCACTTTTATGGTGAAAGATATAGTGTGTGCTTCCAAACTGGATGTGTTGTTTTCTCCGGTGAATGGACAAGTAGTTTTTATGGTGTTCTTTGCATACTCTAGAGCCATGGTTAAATAGGGGATTTTCATGGTGGTTTTTGATTTTTCTTGTAAAATGAGTGGTGATGTGGAAGAAGCCGAACAACAATGGTGGTGGTGATGTCTCGGTGGAAATGAGGGGAGGAAGCCAAGTAGAGAGGTTAGGTGTTTTAAGGAAAAAGTAGAAGAGTGTCTCTTCAAATCTCCTGAGTGTGGATTAAGAGAAATGATTAGAAAATGCCAAGTGTTAAGTCATGCAAAATATTACTAATTTTATTTATTTATTTTAAACACCCCATTCACTCACACACACTCATCCGATCAATATATATATATATATGTATAGTACGTATATATGCATGTAGGATGTATGTATATATGTATATGTATATATATATATATATATATATATATATATATATATATATATATATATATATAATTATGCATGTACACATAGTAGAAAATGCAAATAT
>NW_012194890.1:34371-44923 GCF_000504015.1 Erythranthe guttata | reverse complement strand
TATCCGTGCGAACGTTCTAAGGTATTATAATCCCGTTCGTGTGCGACTTTAGGGAAAACACATTTCCCTAATCACCCCACTATCAACTCTGGCCAGAAATTCCTTGGATTATAAACCGTCAGAACACACAGGACATCCATGACTACTCAAGCGCTCGAATCCCCTACTACAATGCACAAACTTCACACTAGATTTCGAATTGCACGAACGTTGGCCCTTGGAGTGGTCCGCTGTGGGACTCAAGGACAGGTCACGATATAATCGGTCCTCTAGTGAAGTCACGTTGATGTCTGGGTCTTAAGGACTAATGGTGTACAACTATATCTTAGAAACCTATTACTTGATGAATAAGAACCACTTATAGATTTCTAGGGCGAGCGAGTTCAGTGAACTCATCTAGTATGAGCACCCACTCAAGTATGCCGATGTCACAACACCGAGGACTGATGAGACGCAGTACACATACACTAAGTGCTAGTCTCAAAAGGGAAAGGCCGGTATCGTCATTATTGGCGTAACCCATCGACTAGGAACAAGGTTTAACAGTTACATTACATTGTTGAGTTATCTCATGATTCTACTAGATCAACTCACAGTAATAGAGTAACTTGTTAGGACATTATCTATGCTACTTGCATGGGATAAGAGATATAGAATGCCAAATGAAATGTTTCATTATTACGAACGAAAAACGATTGTTTTATTACAAGGAAAAAGAGAAAGACCACAACCACAAGTTGGCTTGTTGGTCACCTACTCTAACACAATATATAAATATACCAACTACATTGCTCAACCCAAAGATGTTCAAGTAAACAAAAATACAAGATTTCATATATAAAGATCGACCAACTACATTAAACAACCAACATATGCTCAACCAGGAAATAAAATAACAATTCAACAAAAATGAGCATCAACTTCATTAGAAAACCTAACAGACACAATTACTCAATTCACGTAAAGATCCACCAACTACATTACACAATTCATCGATACCTAAGTACGAAATAAATCCATAATCCATCAACTACAATACAACCCAAACATGTTCAAAATAGCAAATAAAGCATCGATACAACTAAAATATTAACTTACCGCAATGGCACGTAGTTCGGGCTTTCCTCTTTGATCTACTTGTCGCTCACCATCACCCCCACCAATCTCACTATCACTACCATCAACAGGTAAAGACATCATCATAAAAGAACGCTGCATGCACATATTTGGTGGTAATTTGTAAGTCATTATAATAACCGGCCACGTGCTATACTTACTACTCAATGATCCAAATGGATTGAATCCATTTGTAGCCAAGCCGAGCCTTACATTTCGGGGGTCTGAAGCAAATGAATCATGCTTCTTATCAAATTCTTTCACCCATCAGAATCGGCAGGGTGCCTTAAACAACCATCGTTACACCGAGACTCAGCATGCCATCTCATATGAATTGATGTTTTCTCACATATGAACAAACGTCTGAGTCTAGGAATTAACGGGAAGTGTCGGAGGACTTTCTTAGGTACTCTTTTGTGATGAGAGGTTGAACAACTTGGTTCATTTTCTGTGGGACTCTTCCATCTTGAAGCATTACACACTTTGCATGTGTCCAAGTCTTTGTCATTCTTCCAGAATAACATACAATCATTCTCACATGCATCAATTTTGACATAACCGCATCCCAACTTCCCGATAAGCTTCTTAACTTCATAGAAAGAATCGGGAATATTTAGGGAAGGAATCTTTTTCATAAGTTGGAGGGTTTCTGAAAATGTCTTATCGCTCATTTTACCCCGAAATTTGATTTTGTAAAAATCCATCATGAAGGAAAGTTTAGAATTATCTGTGCAACCTTCATATAAGGGGATACACCACTCTTCAATGAGTTTGCGGAGATCATCACTTTCTGAGCTGGACTCTTCACCTAGGGCATGTTGAGTAGGATTGAGACATGCTTGCAATAATTCATCCATTGTGGGATTAATATCGGCACTCATGTCATCGTCTTCATTCACATGTACAACACCAAACCCCCCTACTTCACTAGCTTCTTCTTTGGGTCCTTCGCAAAGATCCGGACGGTACTCTTCATCAGACTCCAAATGCATTACCCATTGTCCTTCGCCATAGGATTTATCCCAGCCCCTCCAAAGTAAATGCTCATGAACGAATTCACGATCCCCGACTTTTCGACATTTGCAGTCTCTACATGGACACCTTATTTTGTCATCAATGGCCGCCTTATCGAAAGCAAAGTTGAGAAATTCTAAACAACCATTTTGAAATGCGTCTAATCGATGATCATCTAGCAAAACCCAACTCCTATCCTTCGGCATTTTTATTTAGAAAATATTCGCAACTGAGGAACATAGAAGGTAACGAGAGAGTTAAATTTATATTTTCGTCTCTCTCGGAATAATTTAATTTTGGGAGTATATATATAGTAGGGAAAAAATATTTTGAAAATAATATTGTGATCTCTTTCAAGTGTAAGTTTGGTATCTTATGGGACCCATTTTTTAAACTATTTAATTGACACCGTATTAACTATTAATTACTGAAATTAATTTAAATTTTAATATATTTTACATAATTAAAAATATAGGAAACTGATTAAACAGAATATTTGAAATTATGTGTGTTAAATGCCCATATCTTACTTATACTTAGCCTGATGAAGTTAATAAAATATTGTTAGCATATAAAGAGTATTTGAAACTGTTATGGGTTTAGAGAGAGATTGAAAATTGTGATCACTGTTATGGATTTACGATTATATTAACCATTCCCATTAAAATCACTGCTTAGTATCATCATCATCAACAATTAATAAAAAAAATTCTAAATTAACTCAGAATTTAAAAAGAAAGAGATCTTAGATCAGATGTGATGTTTAGGGGAATAATGTGTACATAATTTAACAAAGCACATATATATAAAATAATTTAACAAAGATTTTATATACATAAAATAATTTAACTTACCCTCTACAAATTCGTGCAGTGGCTTGTTCAAATCCTTGGGATTTATGAAGTTTGTGATCCCAATTGCTTTACCTATTAAAACAAAATTTCATAATTTATTGATTATTAATTACTCCAAGTGGATGAATATACTATAGTACAATAAATTAAATGGCGAGTTTATTTATTTATTAATTTAATTTGATACATTTAATAATTTTATCGGGATTAATGTCAACTCCAATAATTATTGATGCTCCTCACGTTCTTGCCCCTTCAACCACCTTCACGTTAATTCAATGAAATTCCAGCTGTCAACATTATTTCGATTTTTTTTTTAAAGAAATAATTTTTCTTTTGTTTTCTAATAATAATAATTCATGAATCATTGATAATAAAATATATAAAAATATATAAAATATAATTATGCAGAATAAATAAAAAACTTACGGCAAGTCCCACGGCTCCGACGGCGGGAGCGGGAGCGGCAGCGGCGGTGTGAAACAGGGAGGAGGAGCGGGAGAAGAAGGCTTCGGTGGTGGCTCGGCCTTAGTAACCGGTGATGTCGTCGGCACGATGGGGGTGGATTTCTGTGGAGAATATTGAAGCGGCGGCGGCGGTGTGGAAGACGGAGGAGGAGCTGAGATAGAGGGATTTTGGCGGTGGCTATCACAAGGCCTTATGTCGTCAGCCGCGACACCGACGGCGACGACGACGGCGGACTGATTTACTTCGGCGGAGGAGGGGTGTGGGAGCAGTTGTGATTTGGGAAGAGACGGACTTGGGCAAACGTGTTCTGAAATTAGGGTGGGGAAAGGGGTTTTAATTTGGTTTCGCGACGTTTATACTTAATAGTCGCTGGACCGAAAATTTCCTTGCGACGTTTTCCTATATTTTAGTCGCCACAACAAACTTATGGAAATAAAATAGCGACTTTACTTAATTAAACGTCGCAATAGAAAAATTGTGAAAAAAAAACCAATTATATTGCGACGTTTCAATCCATTGCATTATTTACGTCGCAAAACAAATTTAGAAATTTTTAATTGGAAAACCATTGCGACGCAATAATATATAAACGTCCCCAATTTTCCAATCACCTTGCGTCGTTTCATAATTATCTCGCAAATATTATTAATTAAAAAAAATAAAAAATATTTTTTTCTCTTGCGACGACTATTTACAATAACGTCGCAAAATTGCGACGTATATAACCGATTAGTCGCCTTTTCTTCAGGGAACTTTTCGTTTAAAAATTTGCGATGATTCCAGCGGCGTAATTTAGAAGCGTCGCAATATTTACTCATTTTTTAGAATTTGAATTTAAATTATGCATTATAGCGACGATATGTTAAGAAACGTCGCAATATGAGCGACGTTTACAATATCGTCGCAACGAAAACGTCGCCTGAAAAATTTGGCCTAGTGACATTAAAATGGTACACAATTTAATTTCCAATATTGATTAGTATTTAATGATTAACAGTGAATCTTAACCAACAAACTCCTTCGGTCATTTCAAAGATGGGCAATTGAAACAATCTCTCAAATAACTTAAGAGTCATAGAAAGACTCAAAATCCAAAACCCTTGATATTCGTCTTCATTCAATCCATTGGAAGACTTTAATATCCTTAAATAGTGTTTAAGGAGTGTGCTAAACAACCTAAACCAAGCTTAGTTTTATGGGACATTATATAGTAGTATTATTGTGTTTAATGCAATATAATTTATTTATAGGGCAAATGGCAAAAAGGCCCATCACATGGGACTTAAATGCATTTTAGTCCACAAAAAAAATATTTTCTCAATTAAGCCCATCCCCATGTCTTTAGTCTAAAATACCCTCAATAATATAATTCTTAACAATTCCACCAATTATGCTCTAACTTCTTTAAAATTATACATTGACCCCGGATTTAAACAAATATATCACATTAACCCCCAAAACTTTTTTTTTTTCAGAAAATAATTTTTTTTTCTGAAATGTTTATTTCCGGCCAGATTCCGGCGTTGACTTTTTTTTTTTTTTTGAATTTTTTTTTCCTGAATTTTTTTTCCAGCCGGTCAACCACCGTAGACCGCCGGTCTCCGACGTTGACTTTTTTTTTTTTTTTTTTTTGAATTGTTTTTTTCTTAGAAAAAAAATATTTTAATTAATATTACTGTTTTGACTACTAAATTACTGTCTCAGACAGTAATATTACTGTTTGGGACAGTAATATTATGAATATTATTTTTCCGAACAGTAATATTATTAATATTATTGTATAAGACAGTTAAATTACTGTTGGAGACAGTAATTTAACATCCAAACCAGTAATATTAATAAAAATTAATTTTTTTTAAGGAAAAAAAAAAGTCAATTAACAGTTAAATTACTGTCTCCGACAGTTAAATAACTGCTGGAGACAGTAATTTAGCAACGAATACAGTAATATTAATTAAAAATATTTTTTTTAAGTATAAAAAAGTCAATTAACAGTTAAATTACTGTCTCCGACAGTTAAATAACTGCTGGAGACAGTAATTTAGCAACGAATACAGTAATATTAATTAAAAATATTTTTTTTAAGAATAAAAAAGTCAATTAACAGTTAAATTACTGTCTCCGACAGTTAAATAACTGCTGGAGACAGTAATTTAGCAACGAATACAGTAATATTAATTAAAAAAAAATTAAGAATATAAAGTCAATTAACAATTAAATTACTGTCTCCGACAGTTAAATAACTGCTGGAGACAGTAATTTAGCAACGAATACAATAATATTAATTAAAATATTTTTGAAGAAAAAAAAAACAGTCAATTAACAGTTAAATTACTGTCTCCGACAGTTAAATAGCTGCCGGAGACAGTAATTTAGCAGCCAAGATAGTAAAATTAAATAAAATATTTAAAAAAAAAAAAAAAAAAGTCAACGCCGGAGACCCGGCGGTCAACGGCCGTTGACCGGCCAGAAAAAAATTTCAGGAAAACAAAAAAAAAAAAAAAAAAAAAAAAAAGTTAACGCCGGAATCTGGCCGGAAAAAAAATATTTCAGAAAAAAAATTATTTTCTGAAAAAAAAAAGTTTTGGGGGTTAATGTGATATATTTGTTAAAATCTGGGGTCAATGTGTAATATTAAAGAAGTTAGAGCAGAATGGGTGGAATTGATACGAATTAGGGTTAAAATTGGGGTCTAAATTGAAATTAGGGTTAAAATTGGTTAATCGATGAAATTGGGCTAAATTGGGGTGTAAATCATGAAATTGTAGTTGAATTGGGTTTTCAATGAATTGGGGGTAATTTTGGTATATATAAAAGGATTTTCCTTATTTGCAAATAAGTTTGAATGGGGTGAATTTATTTGAAAGACAGAAAAATTGGATGTCCTTCTTTTAATTAAGTTCCCTTGTCATGCGTTTTTTTGTGATTACCCCTTATCTAAAAGATGTAGTTATCCCAAAATTTACAAAATAAAGATATCCGGGATTTAAAAAAAACAAAGATATAAACTAACTGAAATGTTAAATGTCATTTTAATTTTACTAATATCATGTTGACTTCTAACATGATTTTGACCATGTTTTATGCTGAATTATGCAACTTGGATAAACTAGATTGAACATCGGATGAGACAATTATGCATGAATGGATTACAATTTGAATTTTAGACCATGTTCATTGATTCATTCATATCGTTTTCATCCAGCATCCAATCTTGGTGATTCAAGTTGGATTAGAAAGTTAACTCATTAAAGAACTAAACATTCAGTTTGAGTTTTGCCAAATTCAACCTTAAAACGAGTCAAAATCACGTTTGAAGTATTATTAAAAGTGAACTACGACATTTATCACATCGCCATAAAATAATCATGAACTTTAACTCAACTGTTTCATTTATATTTGCAGTCAACCAAACTAACAAATAAATTATTATAACTAACGTAACTTTTGCATTTCAATAAGTTATCATTAGTATATATAATTAAGAATATATAACTTTTAGAACACTTTTATTTAGTCACAGACTATTTTATATACTAATTAGTATTATTTCTATTACTTTCTAACAAAATTCTTAAAATATTTCAAATTAAATTGTAAAATAGGAACAAATATCTTAGTATTGTTATCGTTTAATGGAAAAAAAAATATATTTATACAAATTTTCTAATTTTCAAGAAAGTACGTCCTAGGCTGACGGCCGACCCAATTCCCTGATGAAGTTAAAACTCAAAAGTCGACGTTGCCAGACCAGGCTGACGTCACGACCCTCGTCATTACCGCGAGAAAACGGAGTTGGATCACTATTAAACATATAGAGTTAATTGCATTTACTACCCATGTCAAAATCGCAACTGCGCGATTCCCCCTGTCATAAAGCAATTAACAAAGACCCCCCTATACTTACATTTAGACTGCACACTCAACCCATTTATCTTTTCCCCTTTTACCGGCCATAAAAAGACCAAAATACCCCAAGGAGATTTGTTATATTACATGTTCAAAATGTTTTCATTATGTTTAATTTTAATTCTATTTCATTTTTATTTAAATAAAATACACAAAAATATTATTGAAATAAATATAACAAAAAAATAAATAAATAAAGAATGTTTTAGCTTGTCTTCATCTTCCCCACACCCCCCACCCTCATCCACCCATTCAAAACCATAACTCTTCACCCACCGTCATTGTCTCATTGTCTGTCATTTTTCCCTCTTCAAATCCAAAGCCCAGTAGTTCTACTTTCAAGCCCAAACTCTAGACAAATACTAACCCATCCCTAACTCAAGACCAGCTGCTTATGTCGCAGCCACCCGCCGAGCAATAATCTAGGTCAAGCGAGTGAGCCTCACGATCTGCCCTGATGGGGGATTTTGCCTTTGACTAATAAACATAGGGGGGTATTTGCTAATTTTTTATAACATGGGGGAATCGCGCAGTTGCGATTTTTACAGGGGTAGTAAATGCAATTAACTCTTAACATATAAGTCAAACCTTTGAATTAATGATTGTTGAGTGTAGATTTTACGCTCAATACGTTTACTTTACGTGGATATATTGTTTAGATTTAATTATATTTGTGCTTTAATTGATTGATTTTGTGGTTTATAGGTGAAAACGAGAATTAGGTGTCCATGAAGGAAAAAAAAATCAAAAATAAAGGAAAAAATTGCTAATAAGGAAACAAATCAAATTGGAATAAGGAATCTCGCTACAGCTTTAGCAGTGTCCACCATTTCGAGCATATCTCTCTCATACGAACTCCAAATTATTTGATTTTGGCAGCATTGGAAAGCTAATTTCAAGGGCTAGAATTCTTATTCACGCAACATTCCAAAGTTCGCACTCCAACATAGCGAAAATCGAAGAACAAGTCCTGATGGGGGAAAGTGGCGGAAATTGATATATTCCTATTAGGTTTCCACTACTTCCTTATCAAGAAAAGCCTATAAAAGCAACAAGTCTCTACACCATAAGCACGGAATTATACACCACAAAACGCGAGGAACGAAGATCAACAAAGACTCAAGCATAGTTTTTCTTATTTAATTTATTTATTTTATTTTCTTTATCATAAGAATCACGAGTAGTTAAGTCTTTATTTGTAGGATTTTATTTTGAACCCTATGTGGGATTTATGAACCATTTTCGATGATTTTATGCAAGTTTTAATTCCGGATTATTTCTTCTACTTGTTTTATTAAGTTCATGAAATTGGCCACTTTATGTGCTTTTATGTTATTGTTAATCGCATGAATCGGAAGATCGGGTTAATAATTAGAACTGTGGTACAAGAGCCTTTGTGGTATTAACATAAGAATATAGTTAATCTCTTAGGTAGCCATTATTGAGATTTGTGCTTAATGCCATGTTCTAGAATTAATTGCATAGGAATACAGTAATTGAATCTAGAGTATTAGACTCGTAATACACTACGCGGAAGCGGGTTATGATTATTTTAGCATCTCAGGTTAATAATCTGGGTTAATTACTTGCATACTTGAAGGAATTGGGGGAATAATAATCACATAGGGGGAAGAATAAAATCCTAGGCTTGTTTACTCTGATTAAACCTTCTTTTTTAATTGCTTTCGTGCTTTTGTCTTTCTAATTTGCTTTAATTTAGTTAATTCTCTCAAAATTCGACTGTGTAGGGTGAGCTTGAAAATAATTGGTAGAATTTAGCGTCTAGGATTAGATAATTAAATATTCTCTGTGGGATCGATACTTGGACTTAAAAAATCCACTTTATTACTTGTACGATACGTGCACTTGCGTGTAGGTATTACAACCAACAATGATATAAACTTTCTAAAATATATGAACTTAAGTATCATTGAATTAGGGGGCAATTTTTTTTTTACCGTACTTTGACTTTTTTTATTATTGAAATAGGGCACTTTTTGGGGCAATTTCATTTCTACAACAACACACATTTGAGAAATGCGCGTCATAAGGAGATGACACATGGCAGCGTACTATTTGCTTTGAAGAAGGGATTTTGGTAGTTGCGTGTTATAAGGAGTTGACACCTGGCAGATGGCAATTATTTTTTAAAAAACAAGTTTCCTAACTGCGTGTCATAAGAAATCGACACGTGTCCTCAGCCCAGTTTGTATATGCAGTTTTTTAGTTTCTTTATTTAATTTATTTTATATTAAAAAAATAATAAAGAGATCATATAATTAATTAAAAAATTATTTTAAAAAAATATTATTTTGTACATTCAATTTTTTAATAACTAAAAATTACAAAAAACAATTTAATTAATAAAAAGTTTTTTTTTTAAATTAAACTTGTTTTTATTTGAATAACTAAAAACAATAATAAAACATTTAATTAATTAAACAACATTATAAATAAACACAAGAAAACGAAATTATATGTTTCAACAATATTTTTGGTCAAATATGTGGCATATGGCTTCCGGTGCCACATCCTCGAGGCCTTCTAATTTTGTGCCCTCTACCAAGATGTCCACTCTCATCTGCAACGATAATACTTGATGGATCTGTGGTATGAAATATGTTGGTATCGAATGGAATAGGTGTCAGTTGACGATCTACAAATGGTGATGATAAAGAGCCCAAGTGAAGCTGTAAAATCGGGTCCTCAGAACCCATATTAGGCTCATAATACGAGGGGGTGTATTGAGTTTCCATCATATGATCGTTTGTAGGATGTTCTCCATTATCGAATATAGGATTATATCCTGCAGAAGTACACATAGGTGTCGTAGAAGTTCCTACCTCCCCGTCGAACATCCCCGTAAATCTAGGCATCTGAGACTCGGGTATTTGCGTCTGTGATTGAGGCATTTGTGCAGGGCCATGTCGATTTTCGAGTGTGGAAAGAGCCGTTCTGAGCGTAGGGAGATACGAACGAAAGCCATCCTCATGTATGGCTCCATCATCGATAGAAATGATTAATGATCGAAGCTGCTGACTCTAAGATAAACCAAAATATTATAAGTTGTGTAAAATATATTATTTCGACATAAAAAAAATAAAAAAATGCATACCACTGTATCCATAGAAATATGTCCTCCAACCTGAAAACCTGTACTCTCAACTGTGTAATCGTGATATGAACCGACG
>NW_012194889.1:0-12218 GCF_000504015.1 Erythranthe guttata | reverse complement strand
TGCTACAGTGTATTTTGTCTCCTTCCAAGATACAAACAAACATTACTTTCATTCTCAAATTATTTCCCCAAAACATATTTCCTCAAAATGAAATCAAAATAAGATCCAAAACGCTTCCAAACATTGCCTTACATTTTTAAGGGCGCAATTGCAAATATGTTATATTTTGAGGGTCCAAAGTGGAATTACGCCCAAGTTTTATAAAGTAGTTAGTCTTTAGTTAGGTCTCTATTGGGCTGATTCATCGTAGCGCGGCTATTAGTTTGGGCCGATTTATTGTAGCCCGACTGTTTGGTTAGCCGATTCATCGCAGCCCGACTATCTCTTTGGCCCGATTCATTGTAGCCCGAATGTTTGTTTGAGCCGATTCATTGTAGCCTGACTGTTTGTTTGGGCTGATTCATTATAGCCCGACTATTTGATTGGCCAATATCAAACTTGTACTTCCGTGTATTATGGTCCTGAAGACTTGGTGGAAGCCCGATAACTTAGGCCCGGCCCGTGGCCGAATTATGAAGATGCCAAAGCCAAACAGTTTCCAGCGCACGGTGGATCAAAATAATCATGATTAATCAATTTAATCCGACTGTGTAGTGTAATTATGTATAAAAATTTAGCTGAATACATTTATTTGATATTTATTTAACTAAATAAATGAATTCTATTCAGAAGAAATCAACGCAAGTAATAGTTGGAGTTGTGTATAAATAACTATTGATTCTTCTCTTAGGCCTTGTTCGATTATACAGTTAGATGAACTTGTAAAATTCTATTAATTTAGTGAAATATTATATTATAGAACTAATAATTTAATATACATTTGTATTGAATCGGGATCGATCAGAAGTAATTATTATCCAAGTCAAGGTTATTAATTTATCAAAATTCTAAGAAGCTGGGCGATTAAAATCAAACAATATAATCAATCATGACATAATTAATTATCTTCTAGATAAACTCGGATTAGTTGAGTTAGTATGGTGGTTTACGTGAAACATCTGAAGATTGATTAAGATTGTACAACATCATTAATTCTTGAGTTATTGTTTAGGTGGTGGGGTTGTTGGGACTGGATAAGAAATATTTATATATATTTATCTATTTATCTATTTATTTATTTATTACATATATATATATATATATATATATATATATATATATATATATATGTGCGTGGAAAATGATTAGGGATAAGATTAAGAAGTGAACAATGAATGAACACGTAGACAAAATCTTCAAGCATGAAAAATAAAATAAAATAAAGACTAAGAAGAAATTCCTTTCTTGCAACACAAGTTGGCAGCAGTCTCTTCTTCTTAATTAACCCACCTACCTTTTAATTCATCTAATTTCAGAGTTTGTCACACCTTGGTCAAATATTTATATACATATGTAAAATACAATTAATTTAATTCATTTATACCGCTTGCATCACCAAAAGCCAGCAATAAAACCATGTTATCCAAATTAAATCCCAGAAGGCAAACACCCAATTCCCACTTGCAATAATAGTTAGGCTGTTCTTCGCATATTCCATAATATTATTATCTTAATTTAATTTTCTTACCAAAGATCTTTTGCAGGTTGAAGATTTCAATATGATCTTTATAAAATAATAATAACATTAATTAATTAGTTCAATGAATATTTAATTTTGAAGATTGTAAAAGGTATGGGGATTTAATATTATCCTTTTTTCTTTTTTCCTTTTGATTCTATCTTTAAGGGAGTCTAGAGTCAAAATGTACACTAAAAAGGTGTCGACACTATTACGTTGTGTACCAAGAGGCAAATTATTATTTTATATTTCTTTTTGGAACTCGGTTTGGACAAATGTAATTGCAGAGTGGTATGAAATAAAAAGAAAAAAGAAAATGAACACTAAGGGTGTGTTTGCCCTAAAATTTTATTTTATTTGGGAAAATATATTTGTGAAAAATAAAATTGAAAATAAATTAATATTTGTTTGTATTTTGATAATTTACACCGCAACAATCTAACTAATAGGAAGAACAGTAGTTCGAAAGAGTGTTATATTCTTTTTTAGGTAAATTTGAAAGAAGAGGTTTGAATCGTAATTGATGGAAGCATGTTCTTTTCTCCTCACATTTTCCCCAAAACGAAATTATTCTTGTAACTTAAAAAATATAAATCAAAGCTAGTTTGAAAATTTTCAGGCCTTTTGACATGGTTTATATTTTCATTCTCAAATTCTTGGGCAAAATAAATTTCAAAGCATTCTCATACATTGTATGTTAAGTGATTTCTTGCTTGTGTTTTTAATTAATAAAAAATATGTTAATGCCAAATAATTTGTTTAAATATCAAAAATACTTGGAGGAAAAAAAAAAAAAAAAAGAAGCCAAACATAACCTAAAGTATGATTATCATAACATTGTATATAATACCAAACCACCAACAAAGGCCAACACCACCCAAGAATTTTGCAGCATCAGATGAACTGAACCACCCAACCCCCTCACCTCGTGGTCGCACGTGCCAGCCCGTGCCAACTCAAGGATACACGCGACACGTGGACCAATAGAGCAAGTCCACGTATCGGAACAATCCAAAGGATATGCCTGGTGCTCCTGCACTGCAACCACAGTACTTAAGACCCCCTCGACTGGGGATACACCTCAGTATATCCTTTCCCACCAATAACCAACACTTTCTTTTTTCTATTTCTTTTATTTCTTTTTTTATTTCTCCTACTTATTTTTTAATTCAGTTTATTACGAATATTCCTTTTCTAAATTCCTCGGCCTCTTCCCATTTATATATAAATCGCAATAGCTTTTTTTATAATCATAGTTCTTCTGATTATTGAAAAAGCTGCTTCAGCAAAATTATCAATTGCTTTTGAGAAATATTTTGAGAATGTATGGTTTTACGAGAACGAAGAGAGTGACTGATCCGTTAGATGATAAGGTGAAGGCTCGGATCTTCGGCCGGGATCGGGCCGAACCGGCGGGCTACGTCAGCAGCGGAAGCGACCACAGCAGCGCTCACGCCGACGATGACGTCACTTCCTCCAGCCTTTCTGATATATTCTTCGGTTTCGGAATCGACGGTGAGGCGGCGCCGGAGAGAGATGAGTACTCGGCCGCCGATTCGGAGCGCGATCCGTCAATGTACGAGTTCAATTTGGGGAATGTTGATTTGATTAAGCCGATTGTGGTGGATCGGACGGATGTGTTTAGAAATATGCTCGAGGCTCACGTTTTGAAGGCGGTGCAGGCGTTTTCGTGCGTGAAATCGGATCAGCGTGTTTTGCGGAGAAACGTGATGGCGTTTCTCAGGGGTTACGGTTACAATGCGGCGATCTGTAAGACCAAGTGGGAGAGCTGCGGCGGACTCACCGCCGGAAACTACGAGTTCGTCGACGTTCTCGAGAAGGACTCGTCGGCGAGGTATTTCGTCGACTTGGATTTCGCGTCGGAGTTTGAGATCGCCCGGCCGACGAACTCGTACGAGCGTCTCGTGCAGTGCTTGCCTAGGGTTTTCGTCGGGAAAACCGAGAGCCTGAAGCTGATTCTGAGGGCGGTGAGCGACGCCGCCAGGCGGTCGTTGAAGAGCAGGGACCTCCACCTGCCGCCGTGGCGGAAGCACCGCTTCATGCAGAACAAGTGGCTCGGTCCATACCGTCGAACGACCAACCTTTTTCCGGCGACGTTTTCCACACCGTCGCAGGTGAAGAGTCAAAATAACGCCGTTAAGTGCCGAGCAGTCGGATTTGACGCCGCCGTCGACGGCGGTAGTTTCATGTTACCCGCGGCGGCCCGTACGAGATGACGGCGGTGGAAATATTTAAAAAAATATATATAGTTCCCGTATTTGTTGAAAATAAAATAAAAATGTTATTTTCTACAAACAGTTTTGTCGTGTTGTGTGTTGATGGCATGGTAGGAGTATTTTTTTAATATATTTATTTATTTTCAGCATTATCCATTCAGTAGTGTACGCGGCAAATGGAGGTTGGTTCTATGACGCGCTGATTATCTATGATTCACGTGCAAATCTGTATATATTGTTTCCACCGTCCGATTGTTGTAAAAGAAATATCTTCATTGAATCGAGCGGCTCAGATTACTTTATGTTTTCCTTAGGAGGACAGATTTTACTTATTTTGTTTTATAAAAAAAATCAAAATTTCAGAAAAAAATATGAAATTTTTGAATGGTTTGTAAATTATACAATAATATTGAATAATTATTTTTTGTGGTATCATTGTAATAATATGGAATGAAAATAAATATATGTTGTATCATAATGAAAAAAATATGGTATTAGTAGTGGACACGTGGCTGAAAATAAGATTATTTTAGTATAAATCTTGATATTTGACGGGACAGATGATAAAAGCATGAAAAATGTCTGACACGAGGATTGGACAACTGTATAGGAAGCTTACAAAGTAGAGAGAGAAGAAGAGAGAGAGAGAGAGATTAATATAAGGTGGGGCCCACTATCGTACTTGGATAATGTAAAATTAAAAGAATGGGATAAGGATAAATTTGCTTTTGTCCTTTTTGGTAATATAAATTGTTATGAATTGACCCTTTTAGTTGTGGGGGCACCCTAATTTTCTACTAATGTCTAAAGTGGAAGTGCCTTCTTTAGGCCTGGAGGGGCCATGCTTCCTCTACATATTCAAAATTAACTATTATTGCTATTATCATATTATTATTAATATTTTTTTTATTCTTTTTTTTTTTTTTGGTCGAGTTTTAAAAATATATTATGCATTATTAATATCTTCACTATGGGCCAATTAATATTAATTAACGAACAAACAAGTATTTTCTCAAAAACAAATATGGTTTATTTGACCACAATTATTTATTTAGTTTTATTTATTTATTTAAGCCCTTTTGTAATTTATAATGAATACCAAATGAAAAGGCCTTAACTCTAGTTCTAGCTGTTTTGTAATGGACCCATTTATTCATGAGAAAAAGCCCAATAATCCGAAGACCCGCGGTTCTAGCTTTCTAGGCCCAAAAACGAAACATAACTCATTTATTGGCAATATTGTACAAATAACATATATTTATATACTTAAAGACTTCCTACCTTTTTTTTTTATAAAAAAATAATAGAAATAAGTCTAAATATTAGTAGACAAATAGTTAATAATCGCGTTGAATTTACAAGGGAAAAGTTGTCGTCTCGAATAATTAATCGAGCGAATTTTGGACACTCGAGTGATTTAAGAATAATTAATGAATAATAAGTGTCTAAATGTTAGAAAGACTCTACATAAATAGCAAATGAAATAATAAAAGGTGAATTTAAAAATATAAAAACAAATACAATATTATTTCTTAAATTTCCATGTTAAATGGGCTTGAAGAACCGGATACCGGGCTAGCCCGTTTAAAATTTATGATATTCGGCCCCTAGTATTCAGTTTTCCCAAAACCAGGGGCTGTGTGAAGGGGACAACCAGCACCGACTACCTAATAAAATACTCCTAATTAAATAATGCTCTAGTCTTTACCAATAGGGTAATGGTCTAGGATTCGAGTCCCCCCCTCCCCTACTTCCCCTTGTAATGGACTTGAATTTACTCAAAAAAAAAAATAATGCTCTAATATTAAGCAATTAATTAACAACTGATTATAATTACTCCTTAATTAACTTGAAATAACCATAGAAAATAGCAAATTTAATAAGGTAAACCAACCCCAGCTCAGCATCATTAAAATAAAATAATAATTTATTTTCACATTACTTTCAATTAATTATGTGTTTGGTTGTTATGGTACAGTGATTCTCCGTTTGCTGTGTGTCTTAGGATTATCTTAATCAAGTAAGGTTGTTCATAATTCTTATTATTTATTATAATTAGTATTATAATATGGTTTAATGCTTCCTTAAACGTTGTAATATCAAATGTGAAAGCACACCCAAACTCGATTCATAGTTGGGAATATCCGAATATGTGTAAGATGCCAATCGGATTACAATGTTCGCATTATATTTTTTTATTTATTATAATTTGTTTGCTAGTGTTTAATCATTTAGTGTAAATTACGACCACCCGAGGCATGGTCAAATTACAAAGACCCCTCTTGTTTGGATAATTACAACCACCCCTTCAACTCTCAAATTTAATGGAATTTTCTAGATTTTATAAAATATTATCACTTTTATACTCGTTTTATCTCATTCGAACTCTACATTTTAAAGCAAGATGATCATAATATGTGTTTTTTTGGTTTGTATATATCAAATTGTTGTGTATCAGAAACTGTATTTTTACACATAACGAGTACAAACTAAAGCACATTCCACGAAATCTAGACGATATTATGTTGAATTTGACACTATAACGGTGGAGATGTAAGAAAAAAACATAGTTGAAGAGGGTAGATGTAATTATCCAAACAAGATAGTTTTTTTTTATAAATTGACAATACCTCAGGGGTGTTTGTAATTTAACTTAGGGAAAATAAAATAATATTATAGCTATGAACCGCCAGTTCAGAAAGTGGCTCAGACGCTAGTATGGGATTCGGGTGGTGAATAAATATTTTGCTCTTTACTTTTAACTTTTACTTTTTACCAAATGAACTATATATCGACTGAAATACTATCTGTTAAGGAAAGTAATATCTCCTATAATTCTGAACTAATTGAGACGACAATCAAGGATTCATATTATCCATGACTGTGAGAAGATCCCAACAAATCAGCAATAATTGGCAACACAGATCCATATCTTATGTTTATTTCTATATAAATGTATATCATACAGTAGAATGCATAGTATATATATGTGGGTGTATCTCTCCTTTATAATCATAAAAAAAAAAAAGAATAATAAGCAAATGAATACATATTTCATTCTGTAAAAATTCTCATGGTATCACAGAGCCAAACCGCAAGCCTCAATATCATGTCTTCCTCAATCAAAGAACCACAACTTACCATCCAATCATTCCATCAATATTCAAGCCTTATTTCAATTAAGCTAAGCACCACTAATTATCTTATGTGGCGCTCTCAAATCACCCCTTTGGTTCGCAGCTTAGGTGTATTTCATCATCTCGAAAGTGATGAAGTTCCATCTGACGAAATCAAAGACGACGCAGAGAAAAAGAGCCCAAATCCAGTTTATGCAACATGGATTATCAACGATGGTCTACTTCTTTCATGGCTTTGCGGAACCATGAATGAAGAAATGCTATCATCGATCTTTGATGCAGAAACGGCTCGCCAACTCTGGAAATCCCTTGAGGAACAGCTTCTTCCGATCACGATCGAGAAAGAAAGAAACATGAAAAACATGTTCATGACTATCAAAAAGGGGTCACGGTCCTTAAATGAATACCTAAAAGAATTCAAATGGATCTGTGACAACCTTAGTGCTATAAAAAAGCCAGTTAGTGATTTCGATAAGGTTTTCCGATTTGCAAATGGCCTTGGACCAAAATATGAAAATTTCCGATTGGCCATGTTAACAAAGCCTCCATATCCAACCTTTAGCCAATTTGTATTGGCACTTCAGGGGCATGAACAATCCTTAGAGACATTACGAGACGAGGAAAAGATATTTCTCGAACACGAGCAAGCTTTTTATGGTCAACGCGAACGAGGCCGTGGAAGTCGTGGAGGAAGATTCAATTCGAGGGGTCGAGGATTTACTCCAGCATGACGCTATAACTCTCAACATGGAAAGCAAAGATTCCATGTCGGTGGTCGATCACAACCTAACAGTATTGATCAATCAGAAAACGGAAACGTGAAGACGACACACCATGCCTCTCGTTCTTCAACCAGAAATGAGAACATTATTTGCCAGATTTGCCACAAGCCAAATCACGAAGCTATCGATTGTTGGCACATATTTGACTATTCTTATCAAACAGCAGACCTCCCTCAAGCTCTCGCTGCCATGAATATGAGTGACAACGAGTCCTTTTATATTGACTCGGGGGCTACCTCTCACATGACCAATGATCCAGGTAAACTTTCTTATGCAAAACCTTACTCGGGTCTAGATGTGATTTATGTTGGTAATGGTGAATCATTACCTATTTCTCACACCGGTGATGCATATATTAATACGGAAGAAGGGAAACTAAAGTTAAAAGATGTTCTTGTCGTTCCTGATTTGAAAAAGAATTTATTATCTGTGGGAAAACTTACTTCTGATAATATTTGTACTTTTGAATTTTTTGCTAATGACTTTGTTGTTAAGGATCGACGTCAAAGGACAATAGCAAATGGGCGTAAAAGAGGGCAACTCTATGCTCTACATGATATCTCTCAACATGCTTTAAGTGCAATAAGAAAAGGTGGCTCTTCCTCAGTATTATGGCATCAACGACTTGGACATCCAAACTTGAAGATACTTTCTATCTTGAAGGAAAAGAAAATTATTAATATTACAAATTGGGTGACTAACTCGTCTATATGTATTAGTTGCCAAATGGGAAAAAGTTGTAAATTACCTTTTCAACGTTCAACTAAAATCTCCGAATTTCCTCTTGAAAAGATACATTGTGATCTTTGGGGTCCTGCACCTCTATTTTCAAATCAAGGATGTCGATTTTATGTTATTTTTGTCGACGATTATTCAAGATTCACATGGTTTTATCCTTTAAAGAGAAAATCCGAGTTTTTTGATTGTTTTTCAAAATTCCAAAAATTGGTAGAAAATCAATTTGATCGGAGGATTAAAGTTTTTCAATGTGATGGTGGAGGAGAATTTAACTCAAACGCTTTTCTTGATCATATTAAAAATTGCGGAATTGAACGACATGTATCATGTCCAGGCACTCCAGAACAAAATGGAGTGGCCGAAAGAAAGCATCGTCATATAGTAGAAACCGGACTAACCATGCTTTTTCATGCTAATATGCCATTATTTCTTTGGGTTGAATGTTTTCTCAGTGCAGTATATCTCATCAATAGATTGCCCTCCTCAACATTACAAAATAAAAGTTCATATTACAAGCTTTATAATCGACATCCAGATTACAGTGGCTTGCGGGTATTGGGATGTCAATGTTTTCCGTCGTTGAGACATCATGGAGGGTCTAAGTTCACGAAGAAAACGTACCCATGTGTTTTCATTGGTTACAGTCCTATCCATAAAGGATATCGCTGTCTTGAGCCAAAAACCAAGCAAGTTTACATTTCTCGACATGTTGTTTTTAATGAAGAAGTTTTTCCGTACAGACCAAAACGTGAAATTCCTATATCATCTGAGTTGGTGCTGACCGAATTTCCGTCTTCTGATGAATGGATCATCTCAAGAGACTCAAATTTTCCAAATAAATCTATAAATTCGTCAGGTATGGAAAAATTCATATCAAAAGATACAGATTTTTGTAATTCATTTGTTTGTGCAGGCTTAAGTAATGATAAAAATTCTCAAGTTACAAATGAGGAACAGATTACTCAAAACAATGAAGCTCCTTCTATCAATGATTCAGCTGAACAAGATATAAATGTTTCTGATAGTATTAACCTAATGGACAATGGTGATAATTTCGATACTACTCCTGCACCAACTAATCTCTCAGTTGGAGAATCAAATATGAGTTCGCAAATCTCACCAATTGTTGCAGCAACATCTGATACGCAAGAAGAAATCGTCAATGAGCAAAGACCTTCTCGAGAGCGTCGACCACCCACTTATCTCAAAGATTATTGTTTTGTTGCTTCCGCCGAACCAAAGACATTAAAATCAGCCCTCAAAGATTCACGTTGGCTCGTTGCGATGGAAGAGGAATTACAAGCCCTTCATGAAAACCATACATGGGACCTGGTCGCAAGACCATCTGATGTCAATGTGGTTGGCTCCAAATGGGTCTATCGGATCAAGTACAAAGAAGATTGAACAATTGATCGCTACAAGGCTCGTTTAGTTGCAAAGGGATTTACTCAAATATCTGGACTCGATTACGAAGAAACTTTCAGTCCTGTGATCAAACCGACGACGATTCGATTAGTTATTGCGCTATCTCTTTCTCTTAATTGGAATATGCGTCAACTTGATGTCAAGAATGCGTTCTTACATGGAAATCTTAAAGAAACCGTTTACATGGAACAACCGCCGGGATTCATTGATGAAGCCTCACCGAATCATGTTTGTTTGCTCAAGAAGTCATTGTATGGCTTAAAACAAGCACCCCGTGCTTGGTTCGACCGTCTTTCCCAATTTTTACTCCACCTTGGTTTCTATTGCAGCAAGGCTGATTCTTCCTTATTCATATACCATGATGGTGAGATAACAATAATTTTTCTTATTTATGTTGATGATGTTCTTGTTGCATGAAATAACAACAGTTTCATTAGCACTCTTATTACTAAGTTGGGTCAAGAATTCGCAATTAAAGATCTTGGCCCTTTGCATTATTTTCTTGGCGTGGAGATCAAACCATTTCCTGGTGGAGTTGTTCTATCCCAAGCCAAATATATATCAGACATTCTCTCAAGAACGAGGATGCTTGAAAGCTCACCCATTTCAACCCCGTTGATCCTTAAGGACAAAGGGCTGCATGTTGATGATGACCCAGTTGATATTTCTGCATATCGAAGTATTGTAGGTGCTTTGCAATATTTGACATTCACCAGGCCAGATATTTCTCATGCCGTTAATCGCGTTTGTCAACACCTACACAATCCAACCATCGTTCACATGAAGGCGGTCAAACGTATACTACGGTACTTGAAAGGCACGCAACAACTTGGTCTTCGATATCTCAATCAGAGTCCTATATCTCTTTACGGTTTCAGCGATGCCGATTGGGCAGGTTGCCCTTTAACAAGGCGCAGCACCACTGGTTTTTGCATTTACCTTGGTGCCAATTGTATTTCGTGGAGTTCCAAGAAACAACCAACCGTGTCTCGCTCAAGTTCGGAAGCGGAATATAGGTCAATGGCATCAACAACCGCCGAGTTGACATGGATTACCTTCTTGTTACGTGACATTGGTATTTCTCTCTTTTCCGCACCTCAACTTTTCTGCGACAATATCAGTGCGCTTCACATGAGTGTCAATCCCATGTTTCATGCTCGCTCAAAACATATAGAGCTGGATTACCATTTTGTACGAGAGAAAGTTGCCATGGGTACACTCGTCACAAATTATATTCCCTCTTCGTCTCAACCGGCTGATATATTCACGAAACCGTTACCCAAGGCACCCTTCTTAAATTTACGCAGCAAGTTGGGTGTTCATCCTCATCCACACTCCAACTTGAGGGGGCATGTTAAGGAAAGTAATCTCTCCTATAATTCTGAACTAATTGAGACGACAATCAAGGATTCATATCATCCATGACTGTGAGAAGATCCCAACAAATCAGCAATAATTGGCAACACAGATCCATATCTTATGTTTATTTCTATATAAATGTATATCATACAGTAGAATGCATAGTATATATATGTGGGTGTATCTCTCCTTTATAATCATCAAAAAAAGAAGAATAATAAGCAAATGAATACATATTTCATTCTGTAAAAATTCTCACTATCATGCAATTTCGTCGGCGTTAATTGGGTAAGAAATTTGACGGTTGCCTAGTCAGCGACTCAGCAGTGCAAAGTAGTATAAATTTTGCAAGTAGCTGTTAATTCATGAATATTGGTCCCATTTTGACCAATATTAATATTATGAATTGTTCCATTCGTTCACACCAAATTCAATCAATGCCTAAAACAAAAATCATACACACGTTTTAATATTCTAGAAATGCATCGACATATATATATATAATTTTTTATATATACTTAAGTATTAATATCTACGATCGCCCGCCCCTTTAATGTTGAATTTGAGTTCAAATAATTCAATTCGAGCAAGTTCGACTCATTTACACCTTAATTACACACATAAATACTGTATTTCCACTTACACCGATTTTTTTTTTTTTAATTTGTTTATTGATCAATCAGATAGGATTTAGGGAAAAAATGGTAAATAAGAGGAAATTGTCTATGGATGGGTTTTTATTCACGAGGGTGGGCAAAGATTGTTGATGCATCATAAATCCAAAAAAAAAACAATTATATATATATATATATATATATATATATATATATATATATATATATATATATATATATATATATATATATGTTATTTTTTGGAAAAGAAATTTATTGCACCATGCCGGCTCAGACATGCCATAAATTTTCCCAAGTTGAATTTTCTCCTACAACCCAAGTCCAAATTATTAGCTACCGTCACCGCC
>NW_012194888.1:0-10088 GCF_000504015.1 Erythranthe guttata | reverse complement strand
GTGTGCTATGGCAACAGGAAGAGAAGTAGCTCTTCCCAAAAGAATGCAGAAAACACCACCCATTGTTTGAAGAGTCCAAAGAGTCCAAAGCCTTCCCCTCATTCCGAAATGTCGAGCCATATAATCGGAAGCGAATCCACCGAACGGACGGGCCAACAGATTCGCCATGCCGAATGTTGCCGCTATCACTCCGGCTGTGTGAAGCTTTAGGTCAAATCTGTTCGATTATATATTGTCACAATATTAGATTAGTCAAAATAAAATTATTGCATTTAATTCACTAAGCATGGATAATTAAGGGCTAATAAGATTATTTACCTATCGTAAAAGTATTCGGCGATGACGTTATCGGTTGAGAGTTCAACGCCCATGGAGTAACCATATAACAGAACAAAAATCCATGTCCTGTAGTTTGTCACTGCATACCACAACACCTGAATATACCAAAGATACATAATAATAATAATAATATATAATAATAATTAGCCCATTAAATTACATACAATTTAAAATAATAATAATAATAATAATAAAAGAAAATATAATCAATGTTCAATACCTTGCCGAATTTATCTTTAGCAACTTCTCCCTTCTTTTGGAGGGTACTTAGATTTCCATCAGGCAAATCTTGGCCAAGTGTTAAGACCAAAAGACCCATGATGATATGTAGCCATCCTGGTATGAAGAAGGCGATTCTCCAGGCGGTGAACGGCGTCGCTCCGGCGCTCTTGATTATCTCGAAAAGCAGCGGCATCAGTAGCTGGGTGGCGCCGCCTCCCATGTTCCCCCATCCTGCGGCGGTTCCGTTGACAAGACCGATGATCTGACTGTTGAACATGGTGCTCATCCAGTACTGGCAAGACACAAAAGTTGCAAGAGAGAATCCGATCATGAAACGGACCGCCACGTAGCCGCCGGCGGAAGAGACAAATGACATGCAGAAGACTGTCGGAGCAGTCATCATGACCAGGAACGCGCAACCGTACCTGGGGCCCAGCAGATCGCAGACGGCGCCCATCACCAGCCTGGAAAAAATACTGCCGGAGACGGAGGCGACTCCAGCGTTTCCGATATCTCCCTTGGTGAGGTTGAGGTTGTCTCTGATGATCGGAACAAGTGGGGCGGCGGCGAAGGTGGAGACGAAACAGGTGAAGAAGGAGATCCAGGAAAGATGGAAAGTCCTCATGTGTGGATTAGCGAGGGAGAAGAGTTTGAATTTCTTGGCCTTGTGCTCTGAATCCACCGGCAAATCGAAATGCGCCGTTTTGTCTGTCGGCACCATCGGAGAAGCAACTGAAAATGCAAGCACCGGCTCTCTTCCGGTGACTCCATGCATGGAAGTTCCCGGAGATCCTTCCATTTCAGAATATTAATTTTTTTTTATATATAGTAGTAATATATATCCTTCGTAAATGAAGGAAATGTGTTGATGATGTATAATTACGGGATAATGGGAAGGTTTATATAGTGTCAGGCGTTGACATTTTTGGTCGGCTTTTGAATGAACAAGTGGAGCTTTAACTATGGTTTAATTAACCATAAGCATGATTAACTAGTTTAATTAATTACTACTACTAATAAGAAGGAATCCATTTTTCCGCATCTTGAATGTTAGCCTTATCGTATATCCCAAAGGATACATCTACTACTATTTAATATTTATTCTAAGGTCCCTTGGAATATATTTCCTAATTTAACTAATAATCTATTTTACAGGCAAGTCTTCAGAATTAAGACTTAAGAGTTCGCTTTAATTCGATTCTTTTAACATTTTTTTTCCCGTTCGCGTAAGTTATGAAACTCAGTCGAATTGTAAAACGATAAAATCAAATATCAAATTACATAAACTTGATCGTATGAATTCAGTTAATGGTAATTAGACCAAAATTAATGCATAAATTCCTCAATAAGTATTGACCTTGACTCAACGTGTTTAACATGCATGCAGTGTAGTCAAGGTTAAAGATTTTCTTGATTTTTAATTAGTTAATTAATTAGCAGAATAATTTAATTTACAATCAGTCATATAAATAATAATAAATAAATTCCATAAATAATGAGCCAATTAGTTAAACTACCTTTTTGGTTATGATTTAATTTAGCTTTACAAGATGGTGAAGAGTCTTTTGGAGCTAGTCGATCTTGTTTCATTTCCAGTTGCAATTATTTAATTAACTGCGGCATATTATTAATTGTTACAAAATTTTATTCTTGCAACTTGTAACTCAATCCAGGCCGTACGTCGGATTAGGCATATAATGTCGACATTCAGACCCGTTTCGACGATTTAAAGGGTTCTATAGTCGAAGAATGTAGTCAAAACGACGGCCCTTGTAATTACTTGAAGAAATTATCATTTATTATAAAAATTATTTTTCAAAAATTAAAGTAAAATAAAATTGCTCAACTTAGCTTTTCAGAATATTTAAGATTCTACATCAAGTTAATTAATTAGTTGGTTTGAACTATGAATTATAGATTGTGTACATATATATGAAGAGGAAATTATATTACTGCTGCAATTATTCTGAAAAGGTTAAGTTTGACTAATTAACATGATTAAGATTCTTGATTAATTAATTTATATTCCTATAAGATATTTTGGATCTCTTCATACAGTTAGCTAGGTTGTCACATTTGCACCAATTAAATAAAATTGGTAACGTTCAAAAAAATTCAGAACTCCTTATTAATTAGCATGATTAAAATTCTTAGGGCTCGTTCGGTTACCTATATTGGATTAGATTGGATTACATGAGATTGGATTAACTCCCTACTGACTAATTAATAATTTAGTTAGTAACATGTTCGGTTTCTTAGATTAAATTTTCTATTAAATTTATTTAAATCAGTTATTATATAATGAATTGTCTATAAAACTACTTAGTTTACAATAACAAAATATGATTTTAAGGATAAAATTGTATTTTTCTTTTTTAGCCACCCCCTATTAAATTAATCTCAGGGGGAGGGGTTCTACTAATTTAATGAAATAATAACATTTAATAGCGCATTTTGATTTTAGTAGCGGGTTTGAAAAAGTGTGAATCTTGCCAACCGAACATGTTATTAGCCCCTACTATTTAGTCAGTAGAACCTTATAGCGGTAACCGAACGAGCCCTTAATTAATTTATTTATATTCTTATAAGATATTTTGGGTCTCTTCATATAGTTAGCTACCTTTGTCACGTTTGTACCAATTAAATAAAATTCGTAACGTTCGAAAATAAATTGAGAAGTCGTTATTAGTTATTGTCTGTGATATTCAAAAGATTCTTTCTTATTTGGGAAGTATCTGAAATATCTCTTGGGATATTCAAAAAATATTCAATATTATAAATAATCTCTTTGATTACTATTAATAACTTTCCAAAATCTTGTGAAGTATCTTAAATATCTCGTAAACAAACAATACAATTAAAAGATTTTATGATTAATAGATAAAAATGTGAATAATTGCTTCCATTATAAGTCCTTGCCATGATCACATAACTAATTAGCTGGATGAATATAAGAAGATTTGTTGATAATTGATTCCGAAGATATACACACGCATATATATATATATATATATATATATATATATATATATATATATATATATATATATATATATATATAGAGAGAGAGAGAGAGAGAGAGAGAGAGAGAGAGAGAGAGAGAGAGAGGGGGGATCGGGTAATTGAGCCGGGCCTACCTGAAACCGCATGGCTCGGCTGATTCTTTTTTTAGCCGAGCCGAATTAATCCATTTTTATTTGAACTGAATAAAAATCGTCATGTACATTTGATTTCTTTTTTTCATTTCATCAACTCTAAAATAAACTTAAAAAATATACGAATTTGTAATCAGAATATCAAACATCAATCGGAAAAGTGTTTTCAGATCACTAATCTTGAAACCTTTCACGTATTTTTTTCATTTACATTACTATAGACACGTTTGGCTAAACTTAGTTTGAAACAGCTGATAAGCTATTACTTTTAATAAGTTGTATTAAAAGTTAATAAGCTACTAGGTCTTATTTTTAAAATTAATTTTTGAAGTGCTTGGATAACGAGCTTATAAGTTGGCTTTACTAATTATAAGATGTTAAACAAAAATGTGGAGTAGATATATTTTTAAAAAATGATGTTATATGCTCTCCAACGACTTTTTTTTTTTTTCTAAGATTTTTTTCAATAAAATTACTAAACACTAAACACTTTGAAAGAAATTATAAGCCGTTAAACTATGTTCAAGTTTATAATTCAATTATTATAAGAGTGCGGAATGACGATAATCAATCAAGTTGTTAATGGTGAATCGCGAATTAATAATTATGAATTAATATATAATTTAGAGTAGTAATCACTAATTAATCTCGTGTGGTCACACTCTTCCCACGCACATTTTTTAGAAATATCTAAGAAGACTTTCCTATTATATTGCTGAAATGTACTTAATTTAATAAATAATTACAAAAAAAATCTTGGAATATTATTTAAATTTATTTAGTCAGATATGCATCATCATCCGCCTACGCCTGATAAAAGTTGGCAAAAAAGTCAGTCCTTACAAGTTGTTGATTGATTAATTTTGAAATAATATTAGTTAGTGTAAATTACATCTACACCCCTAAGGTATACTAAAATAACTTTAAGGTCCCTGTAGTATTAATAATTACAGCCACACCTCTAAAACAATTACCGGAGCCAAAATTTCATGTCCTGAGGACCGATATGAACTATATTTGTTTCCCGCGGGGCAGTCAATGCTATCATAGACAAAAAATTATAAATCACATATAAAATACTAATGATTTAAGAAATGTTAGGAGAGCCATGTCACCCCCTATCTCTATGTCGTCTCCACCACTGCCTCAAACTAATAGTCCGTCAGAGCCTTAACGGAATAACTTATCCAATGCAATACTCCGTTAAGGTTTTTAACAATGTTTCGGGGGGTGTTTGTAATTAATGATACTACAGGGACCTTAAAGTTATTTTAGCATACTTCAGGGATGTAGATATAATTTAACCATTAGTTAATTATACGTAATTAATTTTCTATATAACCTTTCTTTTTCTTTTTTTCGAATCATTTTGTATATAACCTTTCACAAGCACTTAGAGGTTTTTTTTTTTTTTTTTTTTTTTATTTATTTATTTAAATTCCATAATTATTTTCCAAAGACAGGACTAAAATCAAGGATGGCATTGTCTTGATTTTTATCTGGAAACGTAGTTAATATGACTCGATTAAAGTTTGATCGAACCATTCTCAGTGCAATTTTTAAAGTTCGATAAAAATTCAATAAAGTTTGAACTTCCGTGCTCTCGATTGACTCGGTTTGTTTGCGTCGCTCCTAGCCAATTTTAACGAAATAAAATTTTACGTAGAACTTCAAATATATGTAGTTATAATTTTGCATACTTAATTATTTAATCAAAATTAAGAGAATCTATTAGCATCTTACAAATATATATTAGATATTTTTTTCTAAAGAACTTATAAGAGAATCTATTAGCTCTTAATTAACATGTAATTACTTGGGAACTATATTTAACTTTTCAAAATGTTTATCAATACGATTAATATATAAATACTTTAAATTTATATTTCTAAAGATTATTTAATATTTCTAAATTTGGCATCATATTCCAGCCTAAGCTATTGTACGGTTCAGAATAGGTTTCAAAAGTCAATGCTTGCAAACAATAATAAGATTATTTAATTTAGCTTCCAAAGTTGTTGGCCCCTTTTATGTAAAAGTCAATGCTTTATTATATATATATATGTAATAATTGGACGGTCTATTTTTACTACAGCTAGCTAATTAACTTTGTAATAAGAGTTTAACACATACATATATATATATATATATATATATATATATATATATATATATATATACTTCGAAACTGAAAATGAATGAGCATGACTAGCTGCTCTTAACGACTCTTCACCATCTTGTAAAGCTGAAATCATACTGTGAAAACCTATGTAACACAGACACGTACAAGTGGACACCGCGATACATGGATATGGACATGACAATACTCATTTTTCAGAAAAACTAGGATACGGACATTGGGGTGGACACGCGTAAATATTAAAAATATAAGAATATTGATGATGCTAATATGTAGCTCACCTATGGTGGTGTAGAAAATGAATTGGGAGAGCAAATCGGATCAGTAGTTTGACAACTTGATGATCCTGAGGTACCTGCGAAATGAGCACACGTGAACTACGCCGGGGGTTGATCCGGCGGAAACCCCTCCGACGCTCAAGTCAGACGTACTGATAGTGGAAATAGTCCAGAGAATACAGTTGATAGTATTACTCAGTTAATAGGACGTACCTTAAGGAATGAGTTCAAATGTGTATTTATAGCTTAGTTGAGATTGTCGGGCCCAAACCTTACTTGAAGGTGATTGAGCCTCGATGATAGTGGTCTTCAATATTGGGCTCGTGGCCCAGTAGGTAAATAATTTGTAGGCCTATTGGGTTGGGCCAATTAGGCATATCAAATATATTTATAAATATAAAAAGCTTAAATTACAACCACCCCTGAGGTGTGTGGTCAAATTACGAAAAAATCATTTTTGTTTGAATAATTACATCTACCCCTTCCACTATGAATCTTCTTACATTTTCACCCTTATGGTGTCAATTTCAATATAATCATCTAGATTCCATCGAGTGTTGTCTAGTTTGTACTCGTTTTGTGCAAAAACAATTTCTGATGCACCACAATCTGATATATACAAGCCAATAATTAAACACATCTTATGTTCATATAACTTCAAAATGTGTTTGTTCAAAAAAAAAAAAAAAAACTTCAAAATGTGGAGTTCGAATGTGATAAAACGGGTACAAATTTGAGAATATTCCATATAATCTAAAAGATTTCACTAAATTTGAAACCGCAAGGGTGGACGCGTGTAAGAATATTTATAGTTGAAGCGGGTGGTTGTAATTACTCAAACATTAGGAGTGTTTTCGTAATTTAATCATACCTCAGGGGTGATTATAATCTACCCATATAAAAAATATAGAGGTATAATTATTAATTGTAAACAATATTTATGTTATAACTTATACACACACAATTGCGATACAGCCCGACATGGTGTACAAGCCATGTCCGTGCGAGTTGGGTATCCGATGCGTGGATTTCGCTTGTTTTCGGACTGTTATCGGAGAGTCCGGGTATCCCAGGTGAAAAGCAAGAAGATAGTTTAATTTGGCCCAATATTTGTTGAAGAATCACAGTCGTCATTTATGACGATATTCACGTAATATATATATATATATATATATATATATATATATATATATATATATATGTATATATATATATATATATATATTCAAGAAATAGTACTTTAACCGTGAATCTGTTGAATGAACCTTTGGGATATACGATAAGGCCGCTAATTCTAAACACTGAGATGCGGAAAACTGGATTCCTTTGTCATTAGCTATACTAATTAATCTTGCTAATTATTATTAATATTAATATAATTACAATTTATTGTAAAAACTCCACTTGCCTGCTAAAAGCCAACCAAAATTGTCAAACGCCTATTACTATATAAACCTTCCTATTATCCCGTAACTATACATCATCAACAACACTTCCTTCCTTTTTCTATTACCTACTAAAAACAGTTTTAATAATATAATGTCGACAGAAATAGAAGGTTCTCCGGGAACTTCCATGCATGGAGTCACCGGTAGAGAGCCGGTGCTTGCTTTCTCGGTTGCTTCTCCGATGGTGCCGACAGACAAAACGGCGCATTTCGATTTGCCGGTGGATTCAGAGCACAAGGCCAAGAAATTCAAGCTCTTCTCCTTCGCTAATCCACACATGAGGACTTTCCACCTTTCATGGATCTCTTTCTTCACCTGCTTCGTCTCCACCTTCGCCGCCGCCCCACTTGTTCCGATCATCAGAGACAACCTCAACCTCACCAAGGGCGATATCGGAAACGCCGGAGTTGCCTCCGTCTCCGGCAGCATTTTCTCCAGGCTGGTGATGGGCGCCGTCTGCGATCTCCTAGGACCCAGGTACGGCTGCGCTTTCCTGGTCATGATGACTGCTCCGACGGTGTTTTGCATGTCTTTTGTATCTTCCGCCGGCGGCTACGTGGCAGTCCGTTTCATGATCGGATTCTCTCTGGCGACGTTCGTGTCTTGCCAGTACTGGATGAGCACCATGTTCAACAGTCAGATCATCGGTCTTGTCAACGGAACCGCCGCCGGATGGGGGAACATGGGAGGCGGCGCCACCCAGCTTCTGATGCCGCTGCTTTTCGAGATAATCAAGAGTGCCGGAGCGACCCCATTCACAGCATGGAGAATAGCGTTCTTCATACCAGGGTGGCTCCACATCATCATGGGTCTTTTGGTATTAACACTTGGCCAAGATTTGCCTGATGGAAATCTGAGTACCCTCCAAAAGAAGGGAGAAGTTGCCAAAGATCAATTCGGCAAGGTATATATATACATATACATACATTTTATAATTTAATTCATGAATTGGTAAAAGAAATGAATTAACTAATTAATATTTTATATATATATATATATTCAGGTGCTATGGTATGCAGTGACAAACTACAGGACATGGATTTTCGTCCTCCTATATGGTTACTCCATGGGCGTTGAACTCTCAACCGATAATGTTATCGCCGAATACTTCTACGATAGGTACTTAATTTACGTAAAAGTATTCGTACATTTTATCTTGGCTAATCTGATATTGTGACAATGTATATAATTGAACAGATTTGACCTAAAGCTACACACAGCCGGAGTGATAGCAGCAACATTCGGGATGGCGAATCTGTTGGCCCGTCCGTTCGGAGGATTTGCATCGGATTATATGGCTCGACATTTCGGAATGAGGGGTAGACTTTGGACTCTTTGGACTCTTCAAACAATGGGTGGTGTTTTCTGCATTCTTCTCGGAAGAGCAACTTCTCTTCCGGTTGCCATAGCACATATGATCATCTTCTCCATCGGAGCTCAGGCTGCATGTGGTGCTACTTTCGGTGTCGTCCCTTTTATTTCACGGCGGTCTTTGGGAATTATATCAGGTTTGACCGGCGCAGGAGGAAACTTCGGATCCGGGTTGACCCAGCTGTTGTTCTTCACAAATGCTAAACACAGTACCGGAACAGGGCTGAGCTATATGGGGATAATGATAGTGGCGTGCACTTTGCCGGTGGCTTTTGTACACTTCCCGCAGTGGGGGAGCATGTTCCTTCCGCCGTCAAAGGGGGTGGTTGAAGAACAGTACTATATCAAAGAGTACAGTGAAGACGAGAGGGAGAAGAATATGCACCTCGGCAATATTAAATTCGCCGAGAACTGCCGATCTGAACGCGGCAATCGAGTGGCTTCCGTCGCCACGCCGCCGCATGCTTGATTATTATTTCTATTTATTTTATTTCATTGAAGGACTTTTGAAAGTTGTATTTACTTTTTGAGACTTTTTAAAATTTAAATGAGTAAAAAGCAGTTTACCCCCTAAACTATGGGCCGATTTGCACTTTACCCCCCAAACAAAAAAAATTTGCACGTTTTTACCTAAACTCGTTAATTCGTTGCACGGTGCCCCCTGAACTCAGTTTTCCGGCAATTTTGACCGGAAAAGTTAAAACATGTGCCTTGCATGTGACATCTACAGGGATATATTCGTCATTTCACTTACATGTTGTATATTAAATGCCTAAATATAAATTAATTTAAAAAAAAAAACAAAAAACAAAAAAACACAAAAAAAAAACAAAAAAAAAATTAAAAAATATTTTTCTTCGTTTTCCCTTCACCCACCAGTGCCACCACCATCCCAAACCCATCCCAGCCAAAAATTCCATCAGCCATCGGCCGCCGGCAGCAAATCATCTCCACCTCCACTCCTTCCCCACCTTGATTCCACCTCTAAACTAATTTCAATCCGTTGCCGTCACCTACCTCGTTTCATCCTTTGTCCGCCGACCGAGTCTTTGACCATCGAAGTAAAAAAGATTTCCTCAATTTTTCTTTTTAAGAAATCACCATCTCCGCCTATGCTCCCCTCCGTCGTGAAAGA
>NW_012194887.1:0-20171 GCF_000504015.1 Erythranthe guttata | reverse complement strand
GGGGGCCAAATCGACTAAAATAAAGAAATATAAACTAAAAATCAAGAAAAAAAATTATGGAGCGGCGACCGCACCCCCTACCCCATTAGGGTGCCTTAGATACGCCCTTGTCTAGAGAGGTAATTGAAAAGGTTTATAGTAGAATGGAGGTAAGTGATGGTTTCTCTTTAGTACAAGGGATTTTAGTACAAGGGATGTAAGTGAAATTAACACTTTTAAATAACACGTAGGATATATTCAACTTATAAATCGACTAGAGAAAAAAAAATCAAATTTCATAATACAGAAAAATATTATTTTTAGAGATAAATTGCATTTTACCTCCAACTTTTTTTTTTTTGCGCTTTGCTATGTGAACAAAAAAAAAATAAAAAATTACACGATTGCATGTGAACTCATTTTTTTTTGTGCCACTTTACCATATTTAACTTATCTTCGTACTGGGATGACCAAAATTCCACACACGCCCGTTGTACATGACAATTGTAAGTGCATTTTCATAAAATTGAGCCCTAATTAGTACCAACGTTCCCTCCACTTATCTCTTATTTCCTTTATTTTATTCCGAAAGAGAAATTAGTTCTATTCAATGTCTTACCAACATTTGCATGATCTCCTCGAAAGAGGTGGATCATTAACAAAAATCCAAAAAAAGGAAAGTTCAACTGAAAAAGATGATAACAGGAGTACTAAGAATTTCTTCGACCAACTGTTGCATCAAGAAATAAAAATTCATTCCAAATGCAGAAATAGGGGTGACCCCATTTTCACACACATAAAGAAAAAGGGAAACAATCGAAGAAATTTGAGAACCCATTTCCAGTTTTCATCAAATGACGAATAATAGAAAGGGCGCCGTGAAATGAGAAGACAAATAGTTAGCGGAGATTCGAGAAATATTCAGACCGTTCGACATAAGCAAAAAATACTTACGAAGGAAGAAGATCTCATAAGCAAAGAAGAATAACGGAAGAGAAGAAGAAAATAGGGAAATAACGAATAAGAGAGAAATGAAGGGAAAACAAATTGCTACTAATTAAGGCTCAATTCCATAATTGGCATTTGCAAATCGCGTGATCAAATTCGGGTCATTTTGGCCTAAAAATAAACCAGAGTTTGTAAGGTGGTGCAAATAGTTGAGTTCAAGTTGAATTTTAAGTTTTTCGTTCGGGTCTGCAAAAAAATAGGCGGTAAAATTAAGCACTTACGAGTTACGACATGAAAAATCTTACAATTAGCTCCCTCACATTTGTGGGAGTAGTTAAAGTTTTGATAATCTAAAGAGCATCTCCAATGCTACACTCAATCTCTAATACTTAGAGTCCCACATATGATATTTTGAGATTTTTCTGAAAATATCATCTCCAATGTAAATCTTAAGAAAAAATTCTGAATGATGCGGCAATGAGGTGGCACTTGTGATTTTAGGGATTCTTAAATTGAGATTGTAAAATCGGAGTGTCACCTTGAGAATCGTTAAAGTGCCAACTCATAATGTATTATCTTTTTTGTGTTATTTTTTATTGAAAAATTAAGATAATTAAATTATATATCTACAAACCGTAAATGGATTTCACCATAGCTCTACTCTTTTTCCACCTTCTTTTACACTATTTTATTGGAGTTATATGTTTTTGTGAAAATTCGACTTTCAGGTAAAAATACTAATTATTACTTAATTTGTTTTAGAAATAATTTTCTCAAACTTTAATCAATTGAAATTCATGTGATTCCTCTGACCTAAAACAAATGAACCATGCACGTAATCTATAGAAACTGCTAGTTTGTACACAATATATGTTCATGGCTTAACGAAATGGAAAAATGTCAATTTAAAATTTGTTTATTAAAATATTTAACTAATGAATGTTCACAAAAGCCTATCTACTTCATTTTCTCTCTCCTGAAATAAATCTAAATAAACCCTACTAGTATATATTAAATCAGGAAGATTTTGTTGCAGTAGAAAATCTCAATCTTGCCAAGTAGGATAGAAAAAATTTTAAGATTTACATTTGATACTTAACACTTAAGAGATTTTTAGAGTTTTTTTAGTTTAGCATTGGAGATGGTCTAAGATAAAAATGTTGGAGGATGCTCTAACTCGAAGGGCAATTACAATTTCTGGTAATTGAAACATAAGTTTCCCGAAATAAAGAAATAAAAGAAAAGAAAAAAGATTGAAGAAGATGTCAATATCATGATTTGGTTTGTAAATTGTAATGTAGAATTGTTTTTTGTTATCGTACCATCAATCTTACCCTCTCCCCTCTTCCTCTCCCCAAACGCCAAACACACTCTGTCTCTCTCTCTTAATTAATCACCTATTTAAATCCATCTACTAATTACCATTAACAATTTCTAATTAGCTCCTCTAATCCCAACCATTCTCTCCTTTAGATACAATTGCACTCAACTATATACTTCTTAATTGGGTATTCATTAATTAATTGCTTATTTGCTTAATTAGCTTTCTCCTTCAACAATGGCCGGACTTCGTTATTTCTGTCTTACCCTTTTCTTTTCAGGCCTCATTTTGTCATTATCAGACGTAGTTTTCTCGGCGACGTTTACGTTTGTAAACCAGTGCAACCACACTGTTTGGCCGGGGATATTATCCGGCGCCGGCACACCACCGTTGTCCACCACTGGGTTCGCCCTCAGCTCCGGCGACTCAGTCTTTGTCTCCGTCCCCGCCTCTTGGTCGGGCAGAATGTGGGGCCGGACTCTCTGTTCTCAAGACCCCACCACCGGGAAATTCGCCTGCGCAACCGGCGACTGCGGCTCCGGCGCCGTGGAGTGCTCCGGCGGCGGGGCGGTGCCGCCGGCGACTCTGGCGGAGTTCACGCTGAACGGCGCCGGTGGGCTCGACTTTTATGACGTCAGCCTCGTCGACGGCTACAATCTGCCCTTGTTGGTTGTTCCGGTGGTGCTTGGCGGCGGCGGCGGCGGGAATAATTGTTCGAGCACGGGGTGTGTGGTCGACCTCAACGGGGCATGCCCGTCGGAGCTGAAGGTGGTGGACGCCGCCGTGGGAACGAGCGGCGACGGAGGAGGAGGAGTGGTGCCTGCAAGAGCGCGTGCGAGGCGTTTGGGGATCCGAAGTACTGTTGCAGCGGCGAGTACGCGACGCCGGATACTTGCAAGCCGAGTGCGTACTCGGAGTTCTTTAAGAGCGCGTGCCCACGCGCGTACAGTTACGCTTACGACGATGGAACCAGTACATTCACCTGTGCCTCCGCGGACTATGTCCTCACTTTCTGCCCTATTCCTTCTGCCAGGTAATAATCTTTTTTTTTATTTTTATTTCTTCAATATAAAATTATTAATTAATAGTCAACGTAAACATTTGGTAGAAAACAAATAAGTATTGTGCATGCATAATGCCCAATATTCTATTTAAAATATATATTTTTTTCAAAAAAAATTAATAAATAGAAGTGTGCAATATGAAAATTATATTTTATATTAGTTGATAAGCGTACCAATTCTTTAATCAAATAATAAAAATATATAAGATATCATAACAAAATAAACTTGGTGTCGGCAGACAATATTTGTATATATTATTAATTTATAATTAACGTGTCAAAATAAATTTCAGTTAGATAATAATATCTGGGTAGTAATCAACTACATTTTGCTCATAAATTTGCCAGAATCATCTAATAATTTAAATAGAAAAATGATCAAACACTGGTGGTACCTTAATATAACGAATTGTTATAAAATTCCATGTATACCTAATATTACAAAAAAAAAAAAAAAAATCATTTATGATATATGTAATTTTTTTAATTTACAACTCCTAATTGATGAGTTTTTTTAGGGTATATTGATAAAACAAAATGAATCATATAATATAATGTTACAACACAAACGAGTTTCTTTTTATAGGCAAATTAAATACATTAATGGTGTTCAATTAATACATTAAACCCTCTACGAGTTAGTAACTTCAAGGTTTTAGAAAAAATAAAAGACGAACAAATAATTCTCCTCCCTCCGTTCCTAAGTACGTTTCTGTTTTTCACGTTGGACGAATCTTAAGAATCTCAATAAATATGTTTTGATATTAAGAAAATAGATACTGATTGACCAAAATACCCTTGATTACTAGTTATTGTAGAAATAGTGTTTGAGAGTTAATAAATGTATAACTGAAAGAAAAAAAATATAATTAATGCAGTATTGAAATTGTAAAGTGATATATAATATGGATCAAAAGAAATTCTCAAAAGAGACTAATATTATGGAAAAGTGGAATAATTAATAGGGGTAATATGCTAGGAGTCCCTCAAACCAAACCTAATTTGAACTAAATGACAAGTCCAAATTCATTCTTTCATTTAAATCCTTAATTTAAAATAATATATGAGTCACATCCCTAATATTTTTTATATCCCAATATTGCCCTTATACCCTAAATCTTATAAACTAAATATTACGTTTCTTTTTATCAGATCTATTCTTCTTCTTCTTCTTTTCTCTCTCTCTCAATCTCACGCCCTCTCTCCCTCAATCTCGTCTCCCCCTCTCTCAATCTCCCGCTCTCTCTCGCTCAATCTCACTTTGTCTCTCGTCACCACTCCATGATTGAGGAAGGTGGTGGCTATGGCGACGACCACGGCGGTGGAGGCGGTTGCATATGGAAAACAACTATGACGGTAAGAAAGCTACAATGGTGGGAGGAGGCGTTGTGGTGGCGCGGCGTTGGATTGTTGTCCCAACGACGACGCTCGAGGTTCGAGGATGATGCTGGTGGTGCGGTGATGCTGCGGTAGGCGATGGCGGCGTGTGTGGGGTTGGCGATGGTGGCGTGGATGGGAGTGGGTGACCTTATCGTCACAGATCTAGGGTTTGGAGGGTGGATCTAGGGTTTGGTTTGGAAGATTCAAAAATTTTCGATTTAATTTCTGCAGTTGTCTATGAGTTACTATGAGTGTTGACGGCTAGGGTTCAAAGGAGGAGTTAGGGTTTCAAGAATATAGGGTCAGAGATGTCTACGGATTACTATGATTTTCTATGGTATCCTATGGGTGTCTATAGATGTCTATGGCCGACTTTTTTTTTTTTAAATTTATAATTTTCAATATTATGTAGAAAAAGATATATTTCTATAATAGTGAAAAAATAGGAAAATGAAAGAAAAAAAAAACGTAACATAACGTTCTTTTACGTAAAAAAAATAAGAAAAAAAATGTTAGATCCAAAAGTGAATTGTTAAATAAAGAATAAAAAAATGATAAATGCAATTTAAATATTACTTGTGCATATTTCATATTTTGTGAATGAAGGGCATTTTTGGAATGAAATTTATAAAGGATGTGAAGCAAAAGTTTAGTTAGACTTGTCATTTAGTTCTAATAAGTTTTGTCCCCAGGGACCTATGTCTTAAGACCCCTAATTAATAATCATAACAAATATATGAGTTTTGAAGTGTAAAGGGTATTTGTGTGTGTGGAGTTGGAAACATAGGCACATGGATTTGAATTTGGATCATATATATAACCAAAAGTGAAACTCTTTTTTTTTAATCAATGGTGGATGGATTGGCTAACATGTGCAATGGTTTGGTAATTAGCTTAATTAGAATTATGTCATATCCAATACAATGCATGCAATTCATAACACGTAAGATAGTGTTGTATCTTTTTGGGGAATCACTTTTCTTACATTCTTAAATATTGACATCACATTTTTTTTTTGTTAAAAAAGATAAAAGTATTGATATCACAACTTTGAGACAGATGTTGATCACAAGTTGAGACCATGTGAAATTATATCCAAAACTTTTAAGCATTAATTATTAACTAAACCCCACTCTAATCCAATTTGCTTTGATAATTATTCCTTAAAAACTCGTCATTTAAAAGATTGTGTGCTTAAAAATGCATCATAAGAATGTATTTAATTTGTTAACTGTAACAACACTGAGATAAATTGTTAGCAATTTTTATATATAAAAGAAAGAAACGTTGGGTAACCTTAAACAACCCTAATTGCATTTTGGTAGTTATATTAGTTTTTTGATATTTTTCTCGGCTAATTTCTAATTATAAAAAGTTCGAAATTTAAAGCAAAGAATCCTTTCAACACCAATCTCTTATTTTCCAATCATACATTTGTAATTATTTTTACAAATTTCTTTATTTTTATTTTTTTTTCTCTAAATTTTTCGTTTTATTAATTGCTTCATTTCTTTAACGATCTATTCCGTTTTATGACAATTAATAAGTTTATATAATCTTTTTTGAAGTGGGTTTGTATTATTAGATTTCTATGATTACTGTAATTTAAAAAATGATCACTAGTAAATTTTAGTATAATAATATAATATAGTTTCTTAGTATAATTGTTATTGTCATGTATTTAAATAATCATTTTTTCACCAATAAACAACCTTCGCATATATATACTTCTCTCTCTCCCTCTGGCAATCTCTCTCATGACTTGGTTAATTTAATTTGGACTATTTCGTAACCTCTAATATATATATATTTCTTCTCTGACTATACATTATTAAACGGGCAACCGTCCATTAATCGATTGACAATGATCTCTATATATTATTATACTTAATTAATTAAATGCATCCTCGTATATAAATATATTTACACAGTAAAACCTCGATAAATTAATAATATCGCTTAAATAATAGTTTCTCTCGGTCCCAATTCGATGAAAATATATTAAATTATTAATTCGATAATTTAATAATTCGCTAAATTACTAGAATATTCCTAGTCTGGACTGTATTAATTTATAGAAATTCAACTGTATATATGATTATGTACTTGAATAATTGTATTTAATTTGCATTAATTATATATGAGTATGTAATGAAAATTAATTAGTTATGTATATATATATATGACTTTGCAGTAAGAAATCAAGTGGAGGGCAAGGAAACGTTTCATTAGTACCAAGCGACGCTCACTTGATGAGATCAGATAATACTAGTTGCTTCACTCTCATTGTTATCTTTTTAATTGGCCTCCATTTAATTTTACGATTTCCGGGATAGGAATTTCAAAACTCGAGTTCAGTCAAATTTCAACGAATTGTTCATATTATAAGCTTTACGAGCTCATGTAAGACCAATCCAATGAGTCCATATATTTTTTTTATGTACTATCGGACGGCATGTTTTTATCGATGATGTGAATTTTGAGAATTAAAAAAGAGAGACGGGTTATTTTCGATGATGTGTGTCTATATATTTATTTACTTAATTTTGTTAGAATATGCATATATATTACTATTGGTATTAAGCTAGTCTTCCTGTATTACAAAATTATAATATGAATCGAGTTGTAAGTGTTGGTATTAAACTATTGCACAATGGTGAAGGTTTACCCAATACATATCTATATAGTTAGCTGCGAGTTCATTATATTAGATGTAATAGTAGAAATACTTCTCTAAGAGGTGTCGCACTCGCAATCACGGAGCTTGAGTGGACAACCGACAACGTCAGCATTGTGATGGTGTAGAAATACTTCTTTTTTTTTTTCATTTTTTTTTCCGACGGCGGATTGAAGTTAACTAATGCTGAGTTAGCTAACCAGAGCTCCGACGACCCACCACCGGAAAAAAATAAAATGAAAAAAAAATATTAAAAAAAATGGATTGTTTAAAGTTAATTAATTGAAGTTAAATAATGCTGAGTCAGCTAACTGGAACTCCGACGACCGCCGCCGGAGAAAAAAAAAATTGATCGTGCCAGACCAGCCTGGTGGGCGGATGGGACGGGATAGGTGTGGATTGAGCTTATCTCAAATAGAAACCTGTAGGCCATTTTGAGAATTAATATTTTTATGAGTTTATTTGTAATGAAAATTAAAGAGTAGGCCTATTTGTGGTGAAACTTGGATTTGTGGATCTATGTCAATTCGCTTTTTTTTTTTTACTTGCTGACTTATGTAATTTAAGTAGAAGTACCAAATCAATTTATAATTTCTAAAATTTATGTTTTAAGGTATAAACTAATTTTATTTCGATTATTTTTTTATATTTTATTGTTGATATTAGAGTCAGTATGTTGATATTTAATGATGAATATACTTTTATAATGTGTATCTATATAAATTAAAATTAATTTAGAAGTATATAATAACTAAAAATTAAAAAATCAAAAAATCGGTTGATCCGGTCCAATCGTGACCCAGGTAACTCTTCGGTTCTATATTCGGTCCGGTTTTAAAAACATTGGTTTAATTCTCATAGACTTGGCCCGACAACTTATATCCAAGATGTCGAAATCCAGAACAAAAGTGGCTAAATTCTCGTTGATTTTCCGTTGGAAGCACTTTTAAGGCAGCACGACCCATTACTCGACGAAAATCTGTTTATGTGATTTGGGTGGAGCCAACGAAATTTTGATTCAGTGCAGCGGGGAAGAAGACGGAGGGGTGAAACATCTGCATAATTCAGTGTTGTAGTGTTGCATTGCATGTATGTATTAATAAGAAGATGGTGGTAAGGTGAAGAGATTGAAATGGAATTCAGGGGAAATCTTGGATGGTTTGCTTGTAACAAAAGGGTTTTCTTTGAAAAACTTAACAGGGAAGAAACCCCCCATTGGAAGAACAAGACCCATATTTTTATTTTTATAAATCTCGAAGAGGGGCAAGTTTCAAATCTAGTTCAATTGAGTCCTAAGAATTTTTTATTTTCGCCCCATATATATGATACTGTAGACGAAAAAAATAATTAATTGGTTAATTAAATTAACTAATTAAAATGTGTCTAAATTAAATTATGTCTTGTCTTGGAGATAATTACCAATTAATTATTGTCAGTAGGATTATTTCTTCTCTTTCAAGTTATAGGAGATAAATATCAATTTAAAGGCAGCCAATAATATTGTGACACACGTCATCAAAGAAGTTTATGAAGGACTCTTGTTCTACTATTACAAATAGGGACCCTCCATACACAATTCAAAACACACAACTTAAGAAGGAGAAAAATCGTGGAAGAAAATTGTCTCTACAACATCTCAAGCGTTCTTTATCAAATCGAGGGCGTTCTTCATCAAATCAAGATCGAATGGAGATTGAAGGGTCAAATCCATCAAGAACACCAAGATCTTCAAGTCAAAGCTCGTCAAAATTCAACGTTCGATTCGAGATTCAAGTCACAAGACCCTCAAAATGTTATTCAAGTTCAAAATAAAATCTGGAGAAGATCAAGTCAACGACCGACTCCGAAATTCATTGTCAAACATATATTGTTCTTGAGAGAAGAATCAGATGATTAAATTAGTGTTTGTAACTCGCAATATTTATTTAATTTAATAAATTATTTTTGTGCAAGTCTTTCTTGTTTGTTTAGACCGCAAATAAGAATTTGTTGCTACAAATTTTGGCACGCCAAGTGGGACAATCTCTACCTCTCATCTCTTCTTTATCTAAATTCCTAAAGTTACTTTCATCATGGCCGCTAGTGATTCTACCATGGAAGAGCAAGTTGCAAAGTTGGCCAGGGCTATTGAGGCACCACAAAACATGTTCAACAACGAGATTCTAAAATTGGCAAGTTTATTGACAAGATAGATAAAGTTAGTCAAATTGTGGAAAATCAGACAGAGGCTCATGGCAAAGTTGAGACGTCCACAAAGTAACAATCACTTGAAAACGAGAAGGCCCTAGCTCAAGAGCTCCAATTTTTTTTTCCGAAGGCTTGATCCGTAAAGAGGAAAGGCCCTAGCTCAAGAATTTCAAGTTTCTTCCGAGTTGATTCATTGAGATCAAGTGATGACGCAGATCAGTGGAACTATCAAAGACAAGTTAGAAGATAGCTTCAAGTCGCCATCAACCTATGACAAGCCATACACGCAAAGTATTGATGATCTAAAGATACTAATGGGTTATATACCCCCAAAATTTCAATAATTTAACGGCAAAGTCAATCCCAATCAACATATGGCACACTTTGTTCAGACTTGCAATGATATCGGGACGTATGGAGATCACCACGTCAAGAAATTCATCCGACCGCTCAAAGACAATGGGTTTGATTGGTACATTGATATGGAGCTAAACTCCATTCATAGTTGCAAGCACTTCGAGAAAGAATTTCTCAACCGCTTTTCCAGCACTCGAAAAACAGTCAGCATGATTGAGCTCACCAATTCCTGTCAGTGGAAGAAGGAACCTGTCATCGACTGCAACAACCGTTGGATAAATTTAAGCCTTCATTGCAAAGATCGACTGCGTGAGACATCGAATATTGAACTGTGCATCCAAGGAATGCAATGGGGACTCCAATATATCCTTCAAGGAATTCAATCTAAAACCTTTGAAGAGTTGGTCACTCAAGCATATGATATGGAATTAAGCATAATTGCAAATGGAGTCGATGTTCCTTCATTCCAAAAGTCGTACCAGCTCAAAAAAGAACATGTCGAGGAAGAACAAGAAGATCATGAGTATGGGGGGAAAGTCTTTGGAAGAAACAACACCCTACGCAATATGACAAGTCAAATTAAATCGAGTGCTCCTTGACACGGCTTTAAACGTTCTACAAGTATAAATCAAATAAGCACTCCTTGACACGAGTTTAAAAGGTCTATATGTCCAAATCAAATGAAGTATACATGTCCAAATCAAATGAAGCGTGCTTGACACGGGTTTAAAATGTCTATAAATTCAAGTTCCTTGACATGAATTTAAAAGTGTTACAAGTTCAAATCACATCAAGGATCCTTGATACGAGTAAAAACTATCTATATACCTAAATCAAGTCAAGGCTCCTTGATACGAACATAAACTATCTATATATCCAAATCAAGTCAAGGCTGTCGTATATCTAAATCAGGTCAAGGCTCCTCGATACGAGCATAAACTATCAAATGTCAAAATCCCAATCCAAATCAAGGCTCCTTCATACGAGCATAAACTATCTATATATCCAAATTCAAGTCAAAGCTCCTTGATACGAGTATAAACTATCAAATTGATATCAAATGCTCCATCAACACGAGCTTAAAACTGAATATATTTCCCCTTACCTACATGAGTATAAGCTGTCCACGGCATCCCTCAAAAGGATATAGGGTAAATAGCATTAAACTACCTGAACTTTTTAAGTTTTTGCGGATCACCCCCTATACAAATTATTTTTGCACGAGTTCACCTGTACTCAATTAATTGTGCCACTTTGTCATTTTTTTACCCGTTTTTAGGTCAAAATGATCGGTGGTGAACCCACGTGCATTGCACATCGAAATCCAAGGTTATTGTTGTCTTTTCCATTTAAAAACCCCAATTCCTTGAATTTTCCCTCAATTTCTCTCTTATCTCCATTATTCTCCCTCTTCAATTTTGTTCATGTTTCACCCACTTAATTTATAAAAAAAAAAATTATTTCATCCACTTCCATATGTTCGGTTCTGTTACTTTCACTACTTCTTACATTTTGAAGATTGGACAAGTGAGAATGATATTGTTGTCTAGGTGAGGTTTTGAAAGTTAGAGACATACTTTTGTTGTCTTTTTCCTCCTTTTTATAGAGTTATGATTGTAATATGCAATGATACATTAATGAGAATCATTTATAAGATTTAACTTTACCTGTCCAAGCAATAGTCGAAATCCAAACTTACTCACGAATACGGTTCAAGGCTTAATAGCATATAAATTATTTTTTTCACGAATCATCTACTATAATAATTATGTTTTAATTTTTTTTTTAAATTTATTATTGAAGATTACAAGAGATACTTCAGGAGATTGCAACTGTTGGTATCGACACAACTCGAATGGACCATGGCCGTTTTCTACTTCAGACAACAGTTGACAGGCATCATATACTACAACAGAATGTATTAAGGTCTGATTTATTTGTTTCTAAAACTATATAACTAACTAATTTGTCTGGATTTTTAATTATTAAATTCAAATAATTGTTAGTTTGATTATTGTAAACATATAGAAGTTGGTGAAACATTTTTTTTTATATAAATGAAGTGGGTGAAACATGACTAAAATTGAAGAGTGGGAATTATGGAGATAAGGGAGAAATAGAGGTAAAACTGAAGGAATTAGGGCTTTTTAAATAGAAATGACAACAATAGCATTGGATTTCGCATGTGCAACATGCTTGGGGTTCACAATCGGTCATTTTGACCTGAAAATGGGTAAAACAACGAAACATGGCATAATTAACTGAGTATAGGTGAACTCGTGCAAAACAAATTTGTTGAGGGGGTGATCCTCAAAAACTTAAAAGGTTTAGGTGGTTTAATGCTATTGACCCAATGATGTATTTTGAACTACGTTATGACTTGATCCCTTATAGAGAATGTAGGCAACTTAGAATTTCTCTAAATTTAGTCATTATTTCAAAAAGATGTATGTGATTTGGAAAAAATAAGTTGCAATTAGAGTTGAGCCATTATCAAGATTCATTCACTCCAAGATGTATTGTCCGTGAACAAGTTTCGATGGGACATTTGTAGACGGTAAAAATAATTAATTGGTTAATTAAATTGTGTCTAAATATATCAATTAATTATTGGCCTATATGATAAAAATATTGTATCTAAATATATCAATTAATTGTGTCTAAATATATCAATTAATTATTGGCAAAAATGTTTAATTGATTAATTAAATTGTGTCTAAATTATTAATTAATTATTGGCCAATATGATTATTTCTTCTCTTTCAAGTTATAAGAGATAAATATCAATTTAAAGAGACTCAATAACATCGTGCCACGTCATCAAAGAAGTTTATGAAGAACTCTTGTTCTGCGTAAATACGGACCCCCCCTACGCAATTCAAAACACACAACTCAAGTAGGAGAAAAAATGTGGGACAAAATTCTCTCTACAATATTTCAAGCGTTCCTCATCAAATCAAGATCAAATGAAGATTGAAGGGCCAAATCCATAAAAAACTCCAAGATCTTCAAGTCAAAGCTCGTCAAAGTTCAGCGTTCGATTCGAGATTCTAGTCGCAAGACACTACAAAAACGTTATTCAAGTTCAAAATAAAATCCGGAGAAGATCAAGTCAACAATTCAACTCCGAAATTCAAAGTCAAACATATATTGTTCTTGAAAAAAATAATCAGATGATTAAATTAATGTTTGTATCAGGCAATATATTTATTTTAATTCAATAAATTATCTTTGTGCAAGTGTTTCTTGTTTGTTTAGATCGCATATAAGAATTTGTTGCTACAAATATCTCTAGTTGAAAAGATGAAAAACCCATTTACTTAGTCATGTGTTTCGTGTGTGTGCCAAAATTTGAGAAAATTCGCCCGATTATTCGCTCTAGGTGGATAAGTGAGTCAAAAAACGGACTTGGGTGTGCCCGTGCAATTTTTTTTTTGTTAGGGTGGCAAAGTGTAAAAAGGGCAATGTACAGATGGCAAATGCTATTAACCCTTTAATTTATTTAGCGGTTAATAAACTATTTGATGGTTTTAAGATACCTTAATGTAGGGAGAATTTAAGTAATGATCGGCCGGAACTCGAATGTATTATTTGAGAATATAAATAGGAGTTACTCCCTCCGTCCCAATTTAAATGTTGTTTTGGGTTGTTTTGCACATATTAAGAAAATCAAGAAATGTGCATAGATTGTAGTAAAAAAAAATAGGTAAAATTACTAAAATATCCTCGACATTAATTGATTCTCAACTAATTAATTAGGAGTGATTAAGGGTAAAGTTGAAAACAATGCAATTAATGCTTCATTGAAAATCTAAAATGACAAATAATTTGGGACAAAATTTTTTTATCTAAAAACACATATATTATGGGACAGAGGGATTAATTAGTAGTGGATAAATAAATAATTATTTAATGATTAATTAAATAAATTCTTTTTAGAGTTTGAATTTTATTAATTATTAATAGCTCGGATTATATTTTATCATTTAGTCTCTATTGTTGCTCAATGAATTTTCTAATTAATCGCGAAAATAAAATTTAACCGATTGTATATAAAAAAATAGAGTAGTAATAGTAGTAAAAAAACAGACTCCTTTGATAAGAGGATTTTCACCAATGGTAGTTCTTGTGCAAGAATTATTTTATTTCTTTAGTATTTCATAGTACAACTCTATTTAGTGCCCTATATATACAAGACTTGATTGGAAAGAGACAACAAAACATTGTACAATCCAACGTGTTTTGGAAGAAGAATTTTTATTCTCTTTTTCTTTTTCTTTTTGGCTCTGAGTTTCTTACTTATAGATTTAAAATTCTTTAAATTTCCCACCTTTATAGAAGAATAATGAATTCAAGATATACAATAGAAGCCTAGAGGTCTCATGAGCTTAGATTATTTCCCCGAAATTATTGAGCAATCTCATGAGAAAATTCACCATAAATCAACCTCTTGCCCGATTGGATTGAAATTTTCACAGTAGTTTCCCAAAATATATGAGAATAGTTTTTCCATTTTACTAGCCATCATGAGTATATAAGCAAAGGAAAGAGGTTGGACAACATATTTTCAAGGATTGAAAACTTGGCGTGTATTCCCGTTCATGCGCCGAAGTTGAAAACAAAAAAGGCACACAAAAAGATTTTCAAAATCCATATTTAAGTTATAGATTATATTTAATTTCTCTTCATGAGAATCTAATCTACATGATTATGGTTAATAAATAGAACCGCTAAAATTTGAATCTTGTTGAATTAAACTTTGGCTCCTAAACTGTAATCCCTGCACCGCTGTGCAAGATGCGTTACGAATTCCTAGCCCTTGAGTTGATAGCCCAACAACTGCAAAATTTCATGGAGGCTACTACGAACAATCAACCATCCGCGCACTACGATAAAAATAAAGTTAATGAGTGGTGCAATGCAAGGGGTGCGACTGCCATTCTGAACAAGAAAAAGGTGCCGGTGAACTCCATCTCAAAGATGAACGCCATGGCTCTTCTCAAGGAGTGATATGGTTCCGAAGGTAAACTTATTTTCAACAATGCCGTGGAGCCATATGTGCTGGCGAGTATGAAGAAAATAGCGAAAGCTAATAAGTTTCATTTCTAGGGTATTAGAACTGTTTTTTCTTTTACTTTTTTTTCTTTCTAAAAGGCATGTGGCAGACGTCTCTATCTGTAATTTCTTTCTGTTGATGTAATGTTGTTGAAATGAATGGAAGCATATTTTTGAAGTAAAACAAAACAAAAAAAAAAACTTTGGCCACTGAGACCCACGATCCTAACAAGCTATACTGTCTGGGCTTGATTCCATTTCGTCTGTATGCCCTGTTGAATTTCTGGATTTGAAATGCCACATTGTTGAGACATTCCTCTGCATCATCATCATATTCCGTAGCAACTTCTTCCTTTTCTAGTTCTGCCTGGAGTGCATTTGAGATAGCCTTACCTTTCTCCTTTCTTTGATCTTCAAAGTTCATCTCTCTAGATTTTAGGCTACCAATTAGATCGTCCAGACGTAGAGATGATGTGTCTTTGGCCTCCTCAATAGCAGTAACTGCCATGCTGAATCTTTCTGGAAGAGTTCTCAATACCTTATTCACCAGTGTCTCGTTGCTCAAAGGTCCACCTAAGGATTGAAATTCATTAGCTAAATCGATCAGTTTCTCATTGTACTGAGAAATTGTTTCAGTTTCTTCCATCCTTAGTCTCTCAAATTTGAAAGAAAGTAATCTGAGCTTCGTTCTTCTGACACTGTCTGATCCTTCACAATGTAGCTGAAGAACCTCCCATGCATCCTTCGCAGAAGTGCATACTGAAATTAATTTAAACATTGTTAAATCTACTGAATTAAAGATTGCATTTAGCGCCTTTGAGTTTTGATTGGCATTTGATAGATCGTCTGCTGTCCACCGTAATTCTGGTGTTGGAAACACATTTCCATCCGCATCTGTGATTGTTGGTGGCTTCCATCCAGTAAGAATAGATCTCCAGGCTCTCTCATCAATGGCTTTGATGTAGGCCCTCATCTTGACTTTCCAGTAGGTGTAGTTTGTGCCACCAAGTACAGGAGGTCGCATAGAAGCAGTCATCTGAGTATCCATTACGAATTCGTTTCTGTAAAGAAAGTAGGAACAAACACTTAGTATATGTCAAGTGTTGGCTCTGATACCAATTGAAAGAATTTATGGTCCCGAATTCGTTTAATACAGAGATGTTGTCTTAAGTGTTATGACACTTAAATAAACATGCAGCGGAAAAATAACTATATAAAGACAATACTCAGATATTAAAATGTTCACAAGTAAAAACTCGTGAACTTGCCCTTTACAGGACGGAAAAATTATATTAAACAAACAGTATTCCAAGAAAACAAATGGAAGATGTACGAAAACTTCTTCCTTATGAATGAATCATTCTCATGATCATTCTTACATTCAAATCTAGAAACAAAAAGAGAAATATTAAAAATTCTAGATTTCAAATAATGTACTCGTAAGGAGTACGTACAATAGATCCTAGAAACACACTAAAAACTCTCGTGGATAAACTTCAGCACTCGTTTTTTTGTTTCTTCGAATCTACACTTTTCTTGAGTCTTGAGTTTGGTATTTATAGACTTTCCAAGCTTCCACTACTCATCCCATGATATGCAAGAAAACCAACCACAAGAGCACTCAAGATAATGGGTTAGTGGGTTAGTTAATAAGTTAGAAAGATATCCATAATTAAACCCACTAAGCACTACTTAGCCCACTAAGTCATAACACTTAGCCCACTAATTCATAACTAAAATTTAGTTTGAAATTAAGAAAGTTAAAAACACTTATGTGAAAAAATCCACGTGTTTCAACGAGATATAGTGTTGATTCAAATGAATTTGATTTCGGGGATAGGAAACGTCAATTGCAGTCCCGTTTGATCCGGTAGATTTTTTTACAATGCGGGGATTATACAACGACGGACAGGAAATTGACATTAATCTGAAAACCGACAACTCTTGTCCTATTTTTACTAACCTCTTCGATGGAGATCTTAAAAATGCGAACCGAAATCGTATTGGTACTATGCTGGAAGAGTATGCAGATAAGGATGAAAAAGTGGAAGACTTCATTCGTTTGTACACTTTATACGTTTGTAACTGTCTTTTGTTTCCAATCCCTAGCCGAACATGACTCCATTTTATTTATCATTACATTAATAAAGTGGAGCATATAGGATTGTTGCATGGAAGATGGTTGTGTATGAGTATTTGGTTAGCCAAATGTCGCTTCACGTTGTTGATTGCGCGCCATATTTCAACGGTTGCACTATTGGACTATTGGTACGTTTTATGTACTTCATATATACTTATTCATAGAAGGACAGTGCAATGATGAGTTAGAATTGTGCAAGCTTGGGTGCATGAGAGGGTACCTTCCATGGGCGATCTAATATCTGTGGACATACGTCCTCGCCTTCTACGGTGGAGGGACAGCAGGATCCCCATTGCAATAGAAGAAGTTGAGTCAACATTCAATGCAATAACGAGGTTTCGGGTGAAGAATTTTTATGCATTCCCCGAAGAGAAGACATTTCCTGGCCGGAATACATCTACAGTTGGTGGTTCGTCGCTGGATACTTCTCGTCTTCAGGATAAAGAAGAACAAATTGCATTGTTGGAGAAAACCATAGAAAAATTGAAGCAAAAGAAGAAGAAGACATTCGAAAGAAGAATTCATTCAAAGGGAGAAGAACCCACAACACATGTAAGCTTTTATCGATCTATATACATTTCCAGTACCCTATATACGATACATACATATTACTGAGCATGTAATTTGAAACATTGTGAAGGGCTTTGAGACGCCGATACAAGTGTTTCACGATGACACAAATATTAAGACGACCAGAAATAAATAAATTGAGAAAAAAAAAACAAAGGTCAAAAGAACTGCAAGAAAAAAAAAGGCCGATGATAGAGTAGATCGGGAGGTGGTCACTGAAGATGAGGAAAGGGATGGGGTACAAGAAAACTAGGAGGGGGACAGAGCAGAGGACGAAGACAAGAAATAAGAGGAAAATGAAAACGATGGAGAAGAAGAGGAGAAAGCGAGGGAAATTAATAATCTTGACACCACCATACATGTAAGTACATTATGCATACTGCTGATATACTTCTATTACACATTTTCTATGTCATACATATACGTTATCTTTGTAAAACATATACGTTGGATTTGTGAAACATATACCTGTTTTTTGTAACAGTATACGTGTTCCTGTAAACTATACGTGTTCTTTGTAAAACACATACGTCTGCTTTATAAAAAATATACTTTTTCTTTGTAAAATACTTCATGATTATTCAGATGAAAATGAATCAAACTAAGGCGGAGATGATGAAAACAAAAAAAAAATGATCATAACGGGGAACAGATGAATGAGGTCGATGAGGAAAATGGAGAGAACGAGGGGGAGAAACATGCACTGATTGTCTACAGTCTGTCCTCCATGGTAAGTACAATGCACATACTGCTGATAAACTGATTTAATACGTTTTCTGTGTAATGCATCTATTGTTTCGTTCTTAAAAGTATACGTGTCCTTTGTAAATCATATACGTCTTCTGTATTAAAAATATACTTTTAAATTGTAAAACATATACTTGTTAACAGTATACGAGTTCTCTGTAAAACTATACATGTTCGTTGTAAAACACATATGTCAGCGTTATAAAACACATACATTTGCTTTGTTAGAGAGAACCTATGTGCGGAAATACTTCATGAAGGCGGAGATGATGAAAATGAAAACGATGATCATAACAGGGAACAGAAGAATGAGGTTAATGAGGAAAATGGAGAGAACGATGGGGAGAGACATGCACTGGTTGTCTACAGTCCGTCCTCCATGGTTAAGAGGATCAGACAGAGAAATGACCGTATGGTAAAGAGAAATGAGCTTTATTTTGTCAGTCCGGGAACAACTAAGCAGGCACCCAAAAGACAACAGAATGAACGTGGACGTGGACGTGGACGCGTTACTCCTTTATCAATTGACATTACATATGACATGGTTGACAAGGACGATAAGCCTAAATGGGGATACACTTTCAGCATATAAAGGGAAACTCACTTACACAGGGCGGTTTGAGATTCAAGATCACGAAAGAGTGGTCATTGTTTAAGCAAAATATTTGGTCAAAAAACTTCGCAGGTGTCGATGGGTCCGAAATTGTAACACTACTATTCGGTAAGTGGGTTTCGAGTTTCGCAATCGAGTCCTACTTATATTTGTTATGCAATCCAACCTCGGATAACTTTGCGGGACATTTGATCGATATGGTTCATTCACATGTCCAGGTAAAACCTGTTTTGCTCTCACTGTGTACGTTTAAGTGGCTAGTACAAATACGGTTATGTTACATGTGTAATTTAATATTCGTAGGCAAATATTTTGTCCCAAATAAAGAAAGAAGGGTTGGATTTTTCGATGCTTAATGATGAGGAGTTTGATCAGTTTCTGACACGAGTAAGCGAATTTGGTCCATCCAACAAAGTTTTCATTGAACTTTTGTCTGTTAACTTTAGCCATACTAGGTACATTCTCTTTCCGATTTGCAATGGCATCCATTGGTACATGAACGTTTTGGACACGAGAGATAGCACTTTACATTTAATGAACTCGAAGAATGCCGCATACACATCCGTTGCTGATACAATCGTAACTCCTTATTCATTTATATTCACTCCCACGTGTTTCTTATAAACTAGAGTCAACAATTCTATGTTTTTGGATGTAGACTTTGTTTTATAAGAGGTTTTTCTACAAAACCATGCAGCTGGAGTTGCCTCCGAACACAATTGAAGATGTTATACCATTGCGCCAACACGTGGGTACTAGTGTTGCGGAGTACATTTGTGTTTGAATGCTTACTGCTTTGCTGGCGGATGCGAAAATTTGCTCCATGACAAAGTGGTGCGCTGTAATAGCATATGCATTATTGACCAGTAGTGCATTCTAGTGTATACACATTGGGTTGTTTTTGTATAACGAGATTTTTTTGTATTTTGCGACACATATGGTATTTTTAAAAACTAGTGGTTATTGTTTTGTAAGGACGTTTTTTTTGTAAACAGGTACTATCGAATCATCTGTGATAACTTATCTGAATATAAATTTTTTTGCACATTACACCCTTAAATACGATGTGTGTCTTCTCAATATACGATTTGATTATTCCTCTATATACGATTGACGTGTACGATTGATTATTCC
>NW_012194886.1:0-20182 GCF_000504015.1 Erythranthe guttata | reverse complement strand
GGGGTACTGTACAGCGCTTTGGTCTGGGAACTAAGTACCAAACATCATTCCTGATGAATTGATTCAATTCTTCATGCATTGCATTGACCCAGAATTCATCCTTCAGGGCTTCTGCAATATTCCTTGGTTCTACTGAAGACACAAAACAAGTGGTTCCAGTTAGTGCACATTCAGAAGATAGATTTGCAAATCTTACCATATCTCTGTAGTTTACTCTCTCTTTTCTCCTGGTCCTCACTCCATCAAAGATATCTCCCACTACTTGAGTAGATGGGTGATTTTTCTGAATTCTACTTGAGGGTTCCTTTCTGCAGACATCAAAGATTGGCTGTGATTCAGTCTCTGTAGGATGTGTTGAGTCAGATGTGGTGACACTTGGCTCAACACCTTCTTCTCTTAAGACTGGACTGTTTGTGTCTGGGCTCTCTGTGGTAGAAATGTCTTCCTCTGTTGTTTCTCTTTCAGCAATTAAGTCATCAACTTCATCTTCAGCTGTTTTACTGCGGAGATCAGCAAAGTCATCAAATACCACATTTACAGATTCAATAATGGTTCGAGTTCTTAGATTATATACTCTATAAGCATGACTGTTATTAGAGTATCCCATAAATAAACTCAAATCACTTTTTGAATCAAACTTAGCTAGATGATCTCTATCATTTAGAACATAGCAGACACATCCAAACACATGCATGTATTCTAGATTAGGTTTCTTACCATAAAGAATTTCATATGAAGTCATCATAGATCCTAATCTTAGGTACACACGGTTTGAGATGTGACAGGCTGTGTTGACAGCCTCAGCCCAAAACCTCTTAGACAGATTTTTTGCACTCATCATCACCCTAGCCATTTCCTGGATGGTTCTGTTTTTTCTTTCAGCAATGCCATTTTGCTGAGGAGTTTTTGGAGCAGAAAATTCATGCTTTATACCCTTTTTATTACAAAAAGCAACAAATAAAGCATTCTCAAATTCTTTTCCATGATCAGATCTTATCCTACGAATAGAAACTTGAAATTGAGTTTTAACAAACCTATACAAATTTCTGAATACATCAAAAGTGTCTGATTTTTCTCTTAAAAAGTACACCCAAGTATATCTTGAAAAATCATCCACACACACAAAGACATATTTTTTACCACCTAGGCTTTCTACCTCTATAGGACCCATAAGATCCATATGTACTAGTTCAAAACAAATAGTGGTACCAACGTGTTGCAACACTTTGTGTGGTACTCTGGTTTGTTTTCCCTTCTGGCACATTCCACATATAGGAATATCCTTGATCTTGAGATCTGGTACTCCTCTTATAGCATTGTACTTGTTGAGCAGCTTCAGATTCTTGAAATTTGTGTGGCCTAGTTTCTGGTGCCACAGCTCTACTTCACTTACTCTTGAGCTCTTGCATGAGATGGTGTCACCTGTTTGATAGCAATTATCCATTGATCTGGAACCTGTAAGTACACAATGATTTTGATTATCAAATACAGAACAACAGTATTTATCAAATTCTACACGTAGATCATCATCACACAATTGACTGATACTGATGAGGTTTGACCCCAATCCTTCAACGTGTAAAACATTTGAGAGTTTTGGAAGCCCTTCAATACTGAGTGTTCCACGTCCAACCACTTTGCCTTTAGCTCCTCCTCCATAGGTTACACGTCCTCCATTAAGTGTGTGGTAGTTTGATAGAAATTCCTTTGTTCCAGTCATGTGCCTAGAGCATCCACTATCAAAGTACCATGAACCTGAAATGTTAGCATTTAAAGAGGTGTATACTGCTTTGCACGAAAGTTTACCTTTGGGAGTCCATATTTTACACTCCTTTTTGGTAGATTCTACCTTTTTCTTTGAGGTGTTCCTTGAGGTGTTGTGGATTATTTTATACAACATTTTGTCACTGCTGAGTTTTTCACAAAATGGACGAATGTGTCCTGGTGAGAAACAGTAATGACAAACATAACCTCTTATTCTGGAATCTGGAGTGGTGACTGTGGACTTCCTGCAATCCTTTCCGTTTGCACCTTTTTCTTTTACAAAGACAGTTTCTTTCTTCTTAACTGGCTTCATTTGTTTTTTGAACCCTAGCCCTTCATGTTTGTAGTGCTTTTCCATTGACACAATCTCTTCGAGCTTAGTTGTGCCAGTGTTCATCCTCTTGATTGCTAGAGTTGCCTTTTTGAGTTCTTCTTTCACTTTTGCCAGTTCAAGATCCTTCTTGGTGATTCCAACCTCCAAATGTGTGATTGTGTCTTTGAGGGAGGAATTTTCCTTGTTGGCTGCATCTAGAGCTTGAGTCTTCTTCTCCAAGTTTCTGATCAGCTTTTTACACATGTCTTCATCATCACTGACTGCTTCATTACTGGATTCTGCTGCATTCACAGAAATAGAGTTTAAACATGTATAATGATCAGTATTTAACTCACAATTTGAAAGTGTTTCAGAAAGTGTTGCAGCATCCAGGGAGACTCCTTGGGATTCTGTTTCAGAGAAACTTTCAGTAAGATATCTGACAGAAAGAGCTTGTTTAGAGGATTGCTGTTCCTCTGTCTGTTCAGGTTGTTCTTCCTCCTCATCACTGACAGCACAAATCAAACTCATTCCTCTCCTTCTCAAGGTATTTGCACATTCATTAGCATAATGTCCAAATCCTGAACAGGCCCTGCATTTAATATGATCCAAGTTAGGTGGTTCAGAATTTGAACGAATAAAAGAAGAATTTTTTAAATTGTTTTGAGAAGGTGTTTGAGGAAATGTTCTCTGTGGAATAGATCTGTTCCGGGGCTGAGTTTGTCGATTTTGTGGAGACCCTTCTGAAAATAACTGCCTGGGCTTGATTCCACTTCGTCTGTACGCCCTATTGAATTTCTGAATCTGAAATGCCACATTATTGAGGCATTCTTCTGCATCATCATCATATTCCGGAGCAACATCTTCCTTCTCTAATTCTGCCTGGAGTGCATTTGAGATAGCCTTTCCTTTCTCCTTTCTTTGATCTTCAAAGTTCATCTCTCTGGACTTGAGACTACCTATTAATTCATCCAGCCGTAGAGATGATGTATCTTTAGCCTCCTCAATAGCAGTGACCGTCATGCTGAACCTATCTGGAAGAGTTCTCAATACCTTATTCACTAATGTCTCGTTGCTCAAAGGACCACCTAAGGATTGAAATTCATTAGCCAAATCAATCAACTTCTCATTGTATTGAGAAATTGTTTCAGTTTCCTCCATTCTCAGTCTCTCAAATTTGGAAGAGAGTAATCTAAGCTTGGTTCTTTTGACACTATCTGATCCCTCACAATGAAGTTGAAGAATTTCCCAAGCATCCTTTGCAGAAGTGCATACAGAGATTAATTTAAACATAGTTAAATCTACTGAATTGAAAATTGCATTTAACGCCTTTGAGTTTTGGTTAGCATTTGATAGATCGTCTGGTGTCCACCGTAATTCTGGGGTTGGAAAAACATCTCCGTCCACATCTGTGATAGTTGGTGGCTTCCATCCAGTGAGAATAGATCTCCATGCTCTCTCATCAATGGCTTTGATGTAAGCCCTCATCTTGACTTTCCAGTAGGTGTAGTTCGTGCCATCAAGTACAGGAGGTCGCATAGAAGCAGTCATCTGAGTATCCATCACGAATTCGTTTCTGTAAAGAAAATAGGAACAAACACTTAGTATACGTCAAGTGTTGGCTCTTGATGCCAATTGAAAGAATTTATGGTCCCGAATTCGTGTTGTACAGAGATGTTGTCTAAAATGTTATGACACTTGAGACAACATGCAGCGGAAATATAACAATTTAAAGGACAATGCTCAGAATTAAAAATGTTCACAAGTAAAGACTTGTGAACTTGTCCTTTTCAGGACGAAAAATATATTAAAATCAGTATTCCAAGAATACAAACAGAAGAGTGCGAAAACTTCTTCCTTATGAGTGAATCTTTTTCAAGATCACTCTTACAACCAAATCTAGATACTAAAAGAAAGATATCAAAAATTCTAGATTTCAAAGAATGTACTTATAAATAGTACGTACAACAGATCCTAGAAAACACACTAAAATTCTCGAGATTAAAACTTCAGCTCTATTTTGTTCTCTCGAAATCTGTAACAATCTTGAGTCTTGAGTTTGGTATTTATAGACTTGCCAAGCTTCCACTCTTCAGCCCATGATCTGCAAGAAAACCAACCACAAGAGCACTCAAGATAATGGGTTAGTGGGTTAGTTAGGAAGTTAAAATAAATCCCATAATTAAATCCACTAAGCACTACTTAACCCTACTAAGCCCACTAACTAAGATTTAGTTTAGAAATTAAGAAAAGTTAAAAACACATTTGTGAATTTAATTCACGTGTTTCAGGTTTATTGAAGAAGGTTTCACCATAAGGAAGCTTTGTATATGCACTCTCACCTCCACTTTTGCTCTCCCTTATATAATTTCCAGTGTCCGATAAAGAATCTCCCAACTGATAAATCATATCTATATAACATTTCTTCAAATCCACTGCCACGCAGTACTTCTCGTAATGCACAACGTACAACAACGTAACACATGCAACACCAATAAAATTGAACTTCGCCATTTTTTTTGTTCCCTTTTTTAATTTTGAATAAAATATTAAAATTAAAATAAAAATTCTGTTGAATGAATAATCCTTGTTCAAGGGGTGGGTTTAAATAACAGGGTTAACTCCATAAATCAAGCAGAGATTACATTTAATTTAAAAAAAAACATAATTAGAATTGAGTCAATTGACCACTTTCCCCAATTATATCTATTTTTCTTAATCTTATAATCTTACAAGATTTGGATTTGGCCTCATTTCATTCCATGTTCACTCAATCTAGTATTAATTAGATAATTGTTACCTTCCATAACTACTTATTTTATAAGACAATTATCATAATTTATGTATGTAATTACGTATAAATGTATGATGGCATTGGTATGTAGGATGTATTTCAATAATCTTCTACTTTCATGGAATTACTATTGATATTCTTCTTTTTTAAGCCTAATTATCATTACCATTTATTTTATTGTGTCTTATGTAGCACGAGTCGAAAACTCGAAAATACCTGTCGGACACATTATGGGCTATTTTGCAATTTATAAAAAAATAGAAACATATTTGAATAAAAAGTTTTCAAATATTGTTATTGTTTTCCCAAATTATTTACATGATTAAATGAACAGATGCAAATTGATAGTTGACAGTAAAATTTATTTTAAATATGTTTGTATAAAATATATAAAAAGTTTTTATATATAAATAAAAACTTATATATGTTTATATAGAATATTTATAAATATACCTCTATAATTTTAATTTTTACACGTTTCTCCAATGTTTCTGTATCCCCATTTTCGGAACATGCCATTTTCCTGTATCCGTTTCTCCGTCTCCCTGCATCACCGTTTCCGTGTCCGTGCTATATAGATTGTAACTCGTGATGATGTCCTTTTTCAAACATAAGTCAACGGCTTATAATATTTATAAATTAAAATTTAAAAGTGTATTTCTCTTCATAGTTAAAAAAAATTGAAATTTTAATCCCAGAAAATCGTAAATGAAAAGTGTATGAGAAATGAAACTAAGTTATTCCAATTATGAGGTAAAATTTGAATATTTGAGTAAATATGAAAAACAGAAGACACATTTGAGTAATTGTTGCTCCGCCAAACATTAAAAAAATAAAATAAAATAAATAAACATCTCTAGATTTATGTAATTATACTAGAACACTAAATCATATTAATTGATATTAAAGTTTGAAATCCGTATACAAAATGTGATACACAATCTTAATCATAGGAATCTGGTCGGTATACGGTATACCAATATAATACAACCGGTTATTAACAACATTGCTCAAAATTTAAAAACTATTTTTAAGGGGTTTTATGATTTATGAGAAGGTCCTTCACCAAACATCTAAATTAAAGGTTTATTTTATTTTTCTTTCATCAATAAATTTACTCGTTCAACATGTATTATAAACAAATGCAATTATAATATTTCTGACGAAATAACCGCGAACCATTTAAAGCCAATTTCTGATTGTAATCTAATTTAACTTCAATTTCATTGATTTTGATTTTTCTTTTTTGATTTTGTTATCTTTTTATTGCCGGAGACCGACGTTAAACACCGTGTCTCTCCAGTTTTGATTTTTTTTTAAATTTATTTCCCACCTGCGGACCGGCGATCAACCACAGTAAAATTACTATGGTTGACAGTAATATAACTATACTACTACGTAATATTATTGTCAACAATAATATTAGTAATTCGTTTGGTTTTGTTTTTTTTGTTTTTTATTGTGTTGACCCGCCAACATAATAATATTACTGAGTTACACAATAATATTATTTTGTAACACAATAATATTGTTGTTAATATTACTGTGTTACACAATACGATTAATATATATATTTTTAATATTATTGTACTAGAATAATAGTACTGTGAAATATATAGTAATATTACTGTCCACAACAGTAATATAGTTAATATTATTGTCAACCACATTATATTACTATTGTTTGTACATGGGAAAAAGTGTTCAAGAATAAAACAAGTTGATAAGAAAAAAATAATATTGGAGATCGAGGTTGACCGCCGGTTATTGGCGGCAAAAAAATAATTTCAAAAACAAACCAAAAAAGTGAATGCCGATGACCGGCAGTGAACGGAACGGCATCGGTGGTCAAAATTGGATGATGGGTTAAAAGAATAGTTGGTGAAGTTGTAATTAAATATATGAAATTAAAGTATATTAAAATTTGAGGGGTTATTTTAGTCTTTTACACAACTTTAAGTATATTTGTAATTTTTGTTTTAGGTGGACCTAGTTAGGAGTAAGTAGACCACCATGAACTTATTGATAATAGCTCCTATTTTTAATTAACAAATGCTAAATTTATAATAATATATATGCGTGAACTATACATACCCCGTTCCATATTTAAGTTAATAGTACACCCCTTAAATATGCAGTTAAACCTTTATAAAACACTGGTTGAAAAAAAAATATCTTTTTTGAAACGTGTGTAGGCATGCACAACTAATTGTGAGATTAGTTTTCTGTTCAATGTATATATATGTCTCTGAAGAGTTTACAAGGAAAGAACTAAGGAAACAAATTCCTTCTTTCACAAGTAATGCTATAGCCGATTTTTCCTAATTAAATTTTAGGAAAAAAATGTTCATCCATCTCTTTCTCCTATATTCCATTGGTTGAATTTTATTTTCTCGATTAATTAGAAAATCTATTAGGCTACAATATGGACTAGAGGAGAAAATATAATCCGGACAACTACTAATTAATTAAATTCAAACTCTAAAAATAATAAATTTAATTAATCATTAAATAATTATTTATTTTCCACTACTAAATAATTATTGAACTCTCGTTTATATTCTCAAATATTACATTCGAGTTCCGGTTCATCATTACTTAGATTCTTCCCATATTAAGATATCTTATAACCATCAAATAATTTATTGACTGCTAAATAAATTAAATGATCTTTTTCATGAGTCTTACCCTCTCAACTTATTTGAATAAGCCGGATACGGAATCTCTTGGCCAGGACTTGGCATAAACAAATTTTATAAGTTACTCAAGGGTTATTATCAATCACATATTTCAGAGTGTGGATTCCTTTCGATAATTAATTTCCACATGTTAATTTTTAGCGTCTCTACCCAGTGCACTGAGTTCATTTGACTCAATATAGGAATTATCTCATTGTGAATAAAAGTAGAGATCATCAATTAAATGTGTACGTTAATTATCCAGGGATTAAGAGAGTAAGTAATTTACTGTCAACTAGAAATAATATAGTTTCATTTTGAACAATGATGAAACAATTATTTTACTTTCTCCGGCTCAACACATGTTGGGTGCGCTAGCACAATAAGTTACAACAATAACTAAAAAAATTATTCTATGTTTACCGTCATCAAGATCAATTACCCAATTATTATGCTACAATCTTTTACCAATTGTAAGTCCAATTCCATCTAAATTGTGAATATTTATTTTTTATGTTCTAAACGAACTTTCGAAATGATCTTTCTGTGCGCCGTATTACACCATTTTGGATACTATTAAAATACTAGAATTATGCATGTAATTGATTGACAATAGTCGATATCTTATTAAATGCATTGAATGTTTTAGTGCATTTTCTTATAAAATGATAATATAACATTTTATTAATTCAATAATAAAAATATGTAGCTAAAAGCGAGACTTTTAGTCTACTATCTCAACGCTAACTGCCGGCAACGAAGTTGAATTCTCATATTCCAAATCTATCAATACATGCTACCACAAGTACACAACGAATCACCATAAGGAATAGTGGATCCAATCTCCAATCTGCTACACTTTGTTCCCTTTGATCAAATTATAAATGACTATCCAGATTTACGTGTGATGATTTATCTGATATTAATGCGGATGTTTTTTCATGAGTTTTCATATATGTAGGGGCGGATTCAGGGTGAAAAGTTGGGGGCTACAGCCCCCTGCCCCTTCATAGGTCTGCCACTGCATATATGGATCTCTTCTTCAGCTTTTTCCATATATATATATATATATATATATATAATCAACTCACAGTCCGATTCTTTCCAATCCAAAATCATCTCCTCGCGATAAAGTCTAGGCGGTACCCAGTCATAAATTAACTACTGCAAGGGCGCACAAAGTACATATGACAAAATGCTATGAACCCTAATTCTATAGTTTATATAGTAAAACATCTATAAATTTATACTCGATAAATTAATAACCTCGATAAAATTAATAATTTGTCTAGTCCCAACTTGGGACCAGTACAAAATTGGACCCCAATCGACAAAATAATAAGATAATTTTTTTTTTAAATCCCATTGTATATATATTGGTCCCAACGAAACTATAAATTAATAATTACTAAAAGATCCCAAATTCTAAAATTGTATAGTAAAAATGACTTTATAGTCACTTGTTTTTTGTTGAACTTCAAATCTATATTGAGTTCATCTTTAAATCTACTCATTGCACTTAAAGTTGGGGCATTGTCTTCTCGTATTGGAACAAAAAGTTGTGAAGAATTGTAATGCGTTGGTACCATGAACCAACTTTTTGTTACCATGAACTAACTTTTTACTAATTAAAAAACAATGAACTTGACAAATTTTATTAATTTGTGAATTTACATTCATAGAATGTGCCTTGTAACTAGTACATTGGACTTGGAAATTTAAAGTCATATGTAAAACATCTTTAAATTAATAAATTATTAATTTCTCAATATAATAATATCTCGTTAAATTAATAAAATATATCGGTCCCAACATTATTAATTTATAGAGGTCTTATTGTATACTAATAAGAGTTGTGTTATTTCCACATTCAAAGTATCTCAATTCACCACCAATATATAAAATATCATAAATACCCCTTAAATTTCTAATTCACCACCCTTCCTTATATTCGCTTAATCCTCATGTGTTTTAAGTTATTTCTATTTCATTGTTTATTTTATTTTTATTTATTTTTTTGCAATGAAATATTTATTACAAGATATTTAAAATTTCATATTAGATGACCTGCAGATTATGTAACTTTTTCTTTAGGAAACGAAATTATATTAAGCCAAACCGGCTAATTGTGTAGGAAGTTCAGAACCTTCAATACAAACAGTCTTAATTTATTTCTCCAAGAACAAGAATTCCTGCTCTTTTTGACCGTCGGAGATGTTTTCCTCTGACGAAGGTATTGTTCACTTAAGGTAGAGAGGGTGGGATTTTGCGGTAAATATTACAGTGAAAAATTGTGGAGTTTATTTATAAATATAGGTGAAAGAAGAAGAAATGGGTAAAATAGGAGAATATAATAAGATATTCCGGAAGGTGGAAATATCACGTCTTTATTACTAATAATTCTATAGTATATATACTAATAATTCATAAAAGACTTCTCATTTTGTTGTTGTTATAGTAGGTGCAATATTGAATCTCGTTCCCGACTTTCCTAATCACGGTAATGAAGGACTTTTTGCATTTTACGTAACTCTAGCAAATGGGAGTTAGATGCTACACCTAATTACTTACATCGGGTGAATTTCAACAATAGATTTGATTAATTAACAACTAACTAAGCACACATATACACGGGTCTGTGTGTGTGATTATGTATAGATCCACAGTTGAAATCTACCTAGCATAAATAACCAGGTGTAGAGTAACAAAACGAATAGTATTTGTAAGAAGATAACTATTGTCTTTTGAATAGTAATTTATGGTGTTGTAAATAGCAGTTCTCTTTCAAGAGTATTTACATCAAAAGAAGATCTGCAGTTAATTTCCAGCAAGCAAAAAAAACCAGAGAAGGAAAAAAGTGCAACCAAGACTAATCGAAGATATAAATACTCCAGTAATCAACTCTCCTCCTCCCATACCGATTACTAACGAGAAGCATCACAATACCTTAACACAAAAGTCATCGAGATCCAATGGTGTTCCATCCAGATGTTCGTTCGGGCCCTCCCCAAATTTGTGCAAGTCTTTTTTCGTAAAATTCTAACAGGTGGTATAACTTTCGAAATAATGATTCGAGTTGCAGATCGTTTTCCAAAGCTGTATCAACATTATTATCTGCGGCAAACTGCTCGTTACTTCCACACTTTCGTTGCAATCCATTCATCCATCTGACCGTATCTAATTACCGTCACAGACACTAGCGGAGCCAAGATTTTAAGTTTGCGGCGGCCGAATGCATTAAAAAAATTATGAGAGGGGGGCGATAATGCTACTTGTACACGATCTTTTTAGATCCTTACATAAAACTATAGGGATTCGAGAACTGTAGGGGGGCCATGGTCCCCTCTGGCCCCCTATGTTGGCTCCGCCACTGGCCACATACATTATTATGTAGCCTCAAAAGCAAATCAAATGTCCACAACATAAGCCTTCGTCTCTCATATGTCCAAACAGCTCCATCAGTACACCATAAATATCGCCACCTCGTGCATAGCGTTTCATCGGCAACGACAAAACTGTGAATCTTTTTCTCAATCTCAATCCAACTTATTCCCGTCTCTTTCGCGATTCCGTTCTCCTTCATTTTCTTGATTGTTTTCGCCCGGCTCTTTCCACCTCCCTTTAGAAGAGTAAATATTAGCCATGGAAACAAACGAGTACTGGACTATCAGGTGCACACTGAGCTAGCCGGTCAGCCGCGTACTGTCCCGTTTCAATATCACCGTAAATACTACAAGCACCGAGTAACGATTGCCAGACGAGTACATCGGGCTTCACCGGTAGTACCTCGATAAAATCCTTTGCTTCTTTCACTAGCCCTGCTCGACCTAGCATGTCTACTATACATGCATAGTGCTCCATTCTTGGTACCATTCCGTACGATTTCTTCATACAGTCTAGAAACTCCATACCCTTGTGTGGTAATCCTACATGACTACATGCATGAAGCAAAGATAGAAACGTAACATCCGTGGGCCCCACACCATTCAACTTCATTTCTTCGTAGAATTCAAGCGCTTTCGACCCATCTCCATTACGGGCAAAAGCTGCAATCATTGAATTCCAAGAAACGTGATTTTTCCGAAGCATCTGATTAAAGAGTTTAACGGATTGTTCCAACTCACCGCATTTAGAGTATACGTTGATTAATCCATTGCTGACAAAGACATTAGACGCAAAGCCTTTCTTGATAACAAAAGAATGAATTTGTACACCTAGACCCTGCGAAGTAGTATCGAAGGGGAATACACCAAGAACGGCAGAGATCATGTTCGGGTCCACATTGTTTCCCGCCTTTACCATCTTCACGAACAACTGTACAGCCTCTTCTTCGAATCCGTTTTGCGCTAAACCCATGAGAATGACAGTTACAGAAACCTCATCGAACACCTTCGCGTACTCGAATATCTGCCAAGCATCCTCCACACTACCGCATTTCGAATACATATCCATCAACGCACTTTCGATGCATAAATCTGATTGAATCCCTAACTTGCAAACAAGACCATGAATTTGAGCACCCTCTTTGAGTGCTTGAAGTCCCGAGCATGCTGAGAGTGCACTCAAATATGTCAAACAATTGGGAGTCACCATACCGCCTCCGTGCATTTCGACAAAAAGATTCAAGCTTTCACCGTAGAAATCATTTTGCGCTAGACCCGAAATTGCAGCCGTCCAAGAAACGACATTCTTATCCACCATCTCGTGAAAAACGCGCATACCCGAATCGAAAGAGCGACATCCAAAATAGGATGTCGTCAAGGCATTCCCAACGGTCACTTCGTCGACATAACCACTTAAAACCGCCAATCCGTGCATCATCTTCACGATTTCAAGCGACTCCATTCCACCACAAGCCGATAGCATCGAAGTTAAGCTCGCTTGATCAAAACTACAGATACCGGAACTCAACATCGATTTGAAATACCCGAACCCCAGTTGGAAGTTCCCGCGTTTCAAGAAACCCGAGATGAGTGAGTTCCATGAGACGGTATCCTTCAGGGGCAAATCGTCGAACAGCTTAACTGCACTCTCTAGCTCGCCGCTCTTACAGTACGTATTGAGCAAACAGTTGTAAATTAGGTTAGCGCTTCGACGACCAAGTGGGTAACCAAGAAATACGAGAGGTGGGCTCTTGATAATAGATGCGTGGAGACAAGAACGCATACGAAAATTGCTTTCTTTCGCACAAGAAGTGAGAAGGAGGACTAGGTTTGATTCTATGGTGGGACTGAAATTCATGTCGGAGAATTGTGGAGAAAAGGAGAGCGGCAGAGTTGAGGAAAAACGCCATGAATGAAGAAACAGAGATCGTAGTGGAGGAGAGACGAGTTTTTGGAAGACTGCAGTCATCCATCAAAATAAATGTAGAATCAGTGCTAATTTAGCAGATTGCAAATTTCAAATTAGATGGTTTTGGATTATATATAATATAAATATATGGAAAATTACACTTTTAGGTCCATGAAGTTAACCTCGATTCCGCATTTGGTCCCCTTATTCACATAAAAATAAATTTAGTCCTTCATGTTTGAACAATTTGCCACTTTCGGTTTCGGTCCTTTATGTCAATTTAAACAATTTTGATGAGTTTTTTTTTTCTTCTAAATTTCAACCGTATTGTTTGGTACATATTTGATATATAACACATAATTTTAAGGGTAAAATTCATTTTGCACCCATGTACTATGCAAAATGCACCATTTACTCCCTGAAGTATAGAAAACATCAGACACCCCCTGCCGTTAGCCTTTTTTTCTAATTTCCGTTAGTCAAATCCTTTGACCGACTATTGCAAAAATGTTGGCTTTTTTTGATGAAAATACCCCCCAAAAAAATTCTATATATATAGATTGCTTAGTTTTGACAAACGTTCACCAGATTTGTCACTTTTTTCAGCCATTTCTTTTTTCACTTTATTCAATCATTTTTTTAATACTATTTGCAGCCATTTTTCTTATAAAAAACTGAAAAGCCTAATGAATAAGAATGAAACTTTATAGATTATGAATGTGAAAAACCCACCAAAAAAAAAAAAAAACTAAAAGCCGTAAAATCTAAAAGAAACCCTAACATTGGAATAAAACCATATGAAAGAATTGCAAATGAAAAACAATAATTTTATTTGGAACAGTAATATTAGTAATATTACTATTTTGGCATTCCAATAACTTTGTTGTTAACATAGTAATTTGAAGAGAAAAAAAAGTTTCAAAAAAGAAAAAAAAAATTCAACGCCGGAATCTGGCCGGGAAAAAAATTCAGAAAAAAATCTTATTTTCTAAAAAAAAAATGGGTTACACTTCATTCAGCGCAATTCGCCCAAAAATTGATTCAGATTGGACAATTATTAGAATCGTGTTTTACCATCAGAAATTGTTTTGTTGCATTAACAGAAGTTACATTCACGAAAGAGGAGAAATAAACATAGGAGGGTGGTGCATTAGAAATTTTAAGGGTATTTTTGATATTATAAATAAATTTGGTGGTGAATTGAGATAATTTGAAGGTGGAAATAGTACCACTCTTTGCCCCTATTATAAATACTAGAACTCACTATTCATTTGAGATCAATATTCGATTTTCTTGGGAATTTAGACAGCTCTCTACTCTACAAAACATATTCCCACTAACTTAATCGTCGGTGGTTAATCGTCGGGCCAAACCCCAGCAAGTCACCTAACATACGCGGGAGCGTGTTAGAGAATATTATATTATAGAATTCTCCTAATAGTAGGATTCTAGTATGATTCGGTTACCTAGATTCGTTAGGATTTAGTTACCTAGTCAAACTCTATTACCTTGCATTATTCCTCTATATATATTCCATGTAATCAACCCATAACACAATGGGGGTTTCTATTCTATTACGTATTATTATTTCTCTCTTTCTCCTATTCCATTCTTCCTATAGATTTTGTAGGTCGAACGAAGCATTCTACTCTACGCGGGGATTATCGCTTGACATTCGGATTGTAACTCTACATTCACCTTGGACACGTTGCAATAAACCCCAATTTACCGATTTACTTGAGTTTCAAGATTTGTGAGTGTACAGCATCACACGTAGTCAGCGACCCCGAAACATAGAAAGACAGCAACGAAGATTCAAACAAATATTGGGTAAGTGATGAACTATGAGTTTTCAAGCTGCAACACGTAATATAGTACAATACATTCATACATACATTGATTCACCAAAGATTACAGATAAACTAAGTATTATCAAGCTAATGAAACAGTAACTCCACCTTCGTAATTCCAACCATTGATCATAACACGAGGAGTTATGCCTTCCGGAGCCTCAAAATTAAGTGTTACAGCCATTACCTCACCAGGAACCAACGAGAAATAGTTATCAGAATAATGAACCGGCAAAATTCGAGTGTCTTCACCTTTTTTCTCATCTTTCACCGAAGCATGTACAGAGAAGTGAAGAAAGAAAGCAACACCACTCTCGGCCCCACCGACTTCCGTAACTTTCACATCACTGCCTTTCTTCGAGAAGTTCTTCAGAATCTTCCGGAACCAGCTTTGTCCCTTTTCTATATCAACAAAATCTCCGTTGGTACTCGATGTATTTTGTATGTGCATTTTTACCTCGTAGCTGGACCCTTTGATGAAAGTTAGAGACATAATTTTGAGGGGGATTTTATTCGATTTGTACGGTTCGAGGAGTTTATAATCGCCACCCGGAAGATGTAGCCAATAGAAGTTTCTAGAAATTATTTTCTTGGTGTCATCCGACTTTTTATAGAGTTTGAGGAGGAGGAAATAAACGGGCTTAGCATTGTCGGAACTCGGATACTTAATCTCGGAAGTGGATAATGTTGTTTTGGATGGTATAGTGAGTGTGTCGAAGACTTCATAGTACGGGCATGCTCCTTCTAGATCCCAAACTGAAGCTTCTATAGCTACGTCAGATAGTTCTTTCGATGTCGTGTTCACCACCTGCGTTTATATCCCAATTTAATTCTTCTCTTTTAATGCTAAAACAATTAACATCAAAACAAAATGTTCACCACTTAAAAACACATCCGATGAAAGTAATAATTTCTTAAGAACATGCTACTAGTTATATGTGAACGGACACTCAGAATAATTAAGCACAAAATTCATTACGAACATTTTAGGCCTAAGGCATACAAATTTCGTGTAGTATTTCTACAACTCATATTTAAGCAGCTAGTCAGGCTTAATATGTACTCCCTCCGTTTCATTTTTACGTGTCGTTTAAAAGTAGACGCACACCGATTAAGGAGTTATTAAATAGTCTTGATTTTAGGGGAAGAGTCCTTATTTGACAAAATTACCCCTTCCCAGTATTTCATCCTGTCTTTATCACTTCATTAATCTATCATTAATGTGAGCGTAAAGTTCGGATAAGAAAAAAATTAATTACGCCTTGAAACTCTAAGTAAACTCTAAAGTGACACTCAGGTGGTGTTTGCAAAAGCTTATTTAAAAGCAGAAGTTATGAATTGTGTTTTAAGTTGGTTTTAAGTGTTTATTTCTAAAAGTTGGGGCTGTTTGCAAATTTACTGGAAAATAAATTTAAATAGACAAAGCAGGGTCATGGGTGCTTTAATATATTATAGCTTAAAGTTGCTTATTTTAAGAGAAGCAAAAGCATAAGTTCATTTTGCAAACACTTAAAAATAGATTATGAGCAAAAATAAGATCATAATCTATTTGTAAAAGCTTTTGCAAACACCACCTTAATATGGAAAAAAATGATATTCGTAAAGTGATAATTCTAAGGTAATGGATAAGTTTACCTCTATAAAATAAGTTGCCAGATTAAGCTGGACATGAATTGGTTCAGCAGCACAACGGCAGCCATAGAACCCCGCTGTTTGGTCGTGAAGATGATCGTAGAACTGACCTCTTAGACCTGTCCACGGGTTTTGCGTTTTCCATATCAAGACACCCGTGTATTTGGTCCACATACGCGAGGTCCAACCTTCTAAGAGAGCTCTATATTGGATATAATTAACCAATTGCGCCTGAGAATGAACGTACAGTTTAGGTCGAGACAACAAAACAAGAAATCCGAAAGCCGAATATGGAACTAAAATGTAATCACAAATCACAAATACCTTAAGACAAAAGTCATCAATATCTTTCGGTGTTCCGTATAGTAAAATCTGGTCATGAACCAAGCCCGGTTTCGAATACGGAATGTACTTATGGTAAACCCATATAGGATTAGCGACTTCCTCAACATAACCGCTAGCCAGTTTATTGAATAAGGGGATTTGCCACCCCTCGGGTGGCATTGTGGCTCTGATAGTAGCTGCCACAGGCATTCCAACAGAACCAACTTCGGGATTGAAACCGTACATGTAAAAATCATCCTTGAAAAAGTTTTCGGGATTTTGAATTTCGTAGGGTCCGTCGGTAAAATCTCCCTGCCCATTTGCAAAGCCATCCCACATAGAACCTTGGACGTAAATACGTGTTCCGTCAAGATATTCGCTTGGATCTTTCAAAATCGGGCTAATCTCTTCCTTGGAATTACTTTCGAAATTAGTTTCGAAATAGGGATGGAGTTGCAAATCGTTTTTCAAAGCCGTATTAATGTCATCTGGAGGGACTTGCTCATTGCCTCCAACCCACAGAGCAAGACTAGGATGATTTCTTAGCAGCTTAACAGTGTCTCTAGCACATAGCAAGAAAAGGTCGTGGTCCAATGGACCATCGGGATTAGATACCGGAACACCTCGCCCGTCAACGTCTCCAGTTATCCAGAATTCTTGCCAAACCTACAAAAGTATTTATATAATATCACATATTATTTCGTTTATATTAGACTTTCTCTATAACACTATGACGCTAAATTGTAAAGCAAGCCACCGAGTTTAAATATTTACTCGAGTTATTCCTTGGAAACAGCCCGAAAACTTTAATACATAGTAAGAGGTTGTAAACAAATCAGAACCCACTAAAACTATCCAGAAATAAAAATTAACTTACTTTCCATGGTCCTCGATTCTAATGTACAAGTAACTAAAGTTCATTTCAAGATGGACGAATGGAAGTAGTTTCTATTTATAACAAGTATTCCCACATACCAGAAGACCATATATATCGCAGTAATGATAGAATTCAGGCCTTTCAGCAAGGCCACCACCCCAACAGCGTATCATGTTGAAGTTCATGTCGGCATGAAATTTGATATCGGTTTTATACCGTTTCTTTGAGAGCCGTAGTAATCCATCTGACAGTATCCAATTACCCCCACGGATAAATATTGGCTCTCCATTGACCTTAAATAGCCTGAAAAGCAACAAGTAACGGTCAACTTGGTTTCTCAAGCATTAATATCTGCACCAACCTAGAAAATGCTAATACCTTCCACCAGTAGTAGTATCTATGTCACTCTCAACCTTCCGGAACCCAAAATGCTCACTCCACGAATCAGATTCTCCGTGATCTTCCACATCAACTGTTATTTCTACATTGTAAAGAGATTGTTTCCCCATTCCATTGGGCCACCAAAGATTGGGTTTGTAAAAGAATAACTGCAGTAAAAATATAACCAATGATTCAAAAAATCGTACGATGGAACTCATCAATGAGTAACAATTACCTAGAACTTGTCCATATTACACTAACAGGATGCCTTAAGCACCATGCATATTGCAATTCATGGGTTTCATCATTTTACTTATATTAATTGCTCTACAATATGCATGCTTATGTCTGAGAGCTTTTTTAACGCCCATACTTAACAATGATAGATCCCCAATTGCTGGAACATAATCAAATCATAACAAACGAAGAAAGTAAAGAACATAGAAGCATTAACAGGATAGAAATTGCGATAAAGAAGAATAAAAAAATAGAAACCAACCTCGGGTAAAGTATATTGAACATGAGATCCAGCAGGAATAGAAAGCTTCTGTGTCTGAAGATGCTCTACCAGGATTAGATCTCCTTCAGGTTCAGTTCCCACTTGAATATTTAGAGTACAGTCAGCAACTAAGTTGCTTTTGTTAACCAACTCCACTGTTGTATGAAGGTAGGCTCTCTTGTAGTCGTCAAAGAATGATGAGACTAAGTGAGGATCCACTATCTTCACTGGCTGCATGAAAAACACGGAATCTGAGTAAAGAATCAAAATAATAAAAGATGATCATTCAATAGGCAAAAGAAAGGACCAGTAAGTTAAGATCCAATATCTTCACTGGCAGCATGAAAAATTTGGCATCATAAAAAAAGATAAAAAATAACTAATTAAGTGATCATTTAATAGGTGAAAGGGTGGCTCAGACTATTGATTGATTCCCTATCAGAACTTAAGTCCTACGTCAACCATATTCGAGAAAGTAAGAAAACAAATTCTACTTTTAAGTCTGCAGCCAAAATATAAAAGAGGATTCTTCTCATATTTAGTATAAAACATGTCGAAAAAAATTCATTTGATGATTTTCAGGGAAAATTAGTGCCAACGTGGGGGAGAATATTATACACTTAAGTGCATAGCTTACCCCAGTAAATGAAAGAGAAACCTCATCCCAGATGCCAGTGTTCCTATCCCTGAAAAATTAAAATGAAAACTTAAATGTAAGTTTTGAATACAAGTATGGAAAGAAGCAATAGAATTTTAATATTAACTTTATATAAATTCATTTTTTTCACTCAGTGAAGGATTAATAGGGTCTCAATGCTAGCATCTTATTTTTTACAAGCTTTATACAGGCAGTAGCCTCCGGTTAGAGAGGTGAGTTTTAAAGAGCCTGGTGATAAAATGAAACAGAATAGCAATTCTTTGTTGATTCATTGCTGGAAGAAAAAAGGTCAGCTTTATCACTTCATTTTATTGTTTGGTGCTTTTAAAATTTGAGAATCAGGACTAGTTGAGTTGAAAGGTTGATTAATTGAATTTAAAGATTGGTTGACATGCAAAAACAAGAAGAAAAAAAACTTGTTGGGCTTCCTCATTTCCAAACCTGGGGTAAAGTGTGATTTTTTTAAATGATATAGGTTCCGAAAAATAGAGCTCAAAAGACTGTTTAGTTTCTGAAATGTTTACAATATAAATTTTCAGAAATTGCATAAAAGCAGAAGCACAATAAAATGAAAATGAATCAAAACAGAGGTTAAGTTCTGAAACCAGGAGGTGTTCCTTTTTTCTTCAAGTAGTTATTAGGTTCGTGAGAAATCAATAAATCACCTTATAGGAGCCATCCAATCCCAACCCTCAACGTATTGTGCCGCGACATCCTTCCCAATCTAGAATTAACATTAAAGTAAGGTAAATATTCAATTGGAATGGTCCATATGTTGCAGAAATTTCAATGTGCAAACATCATTGCCAAAAACTACGATCATAAAGCAATTGATAAGAACAGCATACTCAGGTATACTATAATTTTGATTGCAATAGTACACTAGCAACAACTATTTAGACAACTATTACATGGGAGTATATGATAGATGATAGATGATGCAACGAATTCTTATTTTTACAGTCAGAGGTGTCAGATATCCATGATCAGTCAACCTACTTGAGTACTTCAGTTTGTTCGTCTAACCAGAATAACTAAAGATCAGGTCAAAGAAAAACTATATACTTGCACATTATCTATCCCTCCAAAAAGAATAAGGAAAAAATAAGTGCAGTCCTGA
>NW_012194885.1:0-20299 GCF_000504015.1 Erythranthe guttata | reverse complement strand
TGTGACATAAATTCTTTTTCTACTTTTCGATTAAAATAAATTGAGTTAAAAATGATTCTATGTGATTGAGGTTAAAGCACCGGGTATGAGAAGCCTTTTTTGGGTTTGTCGGATTGTGGTGTTGCATTCGAATTTTTGTGTATTATTATTGGTTATTAGGATATGAAGTTAACACATTAATGCAACTTAAATATGTTATGTTACTTTTTTTTTTAACAATGAAGGAACCCGCAGCCAACCATATAGGTGCACTTGGTGAATATACATTTTTTTTATAATAGTTCGCAAACCATACGGAAGACGTAAACCACACTAAGCTAACATTTGTGACAAACTCCACCTAATATAGATTATATATTTGTGACAAACTCCACCTAATATAGATTATAATGTTTGAAGCTTTGGGGGTTAAGTATAGTTCTGAATGGTATTGTTATGCATCAAACTGGAGGTCTAATTCATGCTAGACTTGGGCATAGTTCACATTTGGCCTAAACTTTTGGGTTAGAAGATATTGGATTAATTTTCTATTGATTAACTAATTATTTAATTAGTAAGATGTTCATTTCCTTAGGTTAGATATTGGGGAGGGCAGTGCACACGCGATTGGGGCTGTTAAGCCACGCGGCGCGCGTTTGACCACGCGTTTGGGGCTGCATCCAGGGCGTGTGGGTAGGGCAGTTTCGGGCGTTTTCGGGAGGCAACAACGTGCTGCTACTTGGAGTGATAATTTGGTATTGAATGTTTATATTTGTAATACTATCGATGAGGTTGGTACTAGTAGGCGACGTCTTAGATCCTAATTTGTAGATTTTGGGAGTGATGGTGAAGAATCACTTAAGTCAAGTTCGTCCAATGAGTCTAAGGGACTAAGCAAGTTGTCACTCGTGGGAGTTGTGACGTGGGATAGCGATGTTGGGCGAGTTATCTCCTCGTGGGAGTTGTTCCGCCTTTGCGGCGCGGGTGGGATGGATGAGGGTATCATCCGAATGGAGCCAAGCATTCTCGATGAGGGAGAAAAAGTAGAGGAGGTCGATTAGCACAAATGTAGAGAATGATGTTGATGTAGATGGTATTTCCAGATCGTCATACTTGGAGTAGATGTGTATGTCCACTACTTTTCGTTTGGGGTTGATATTGTTTGATATCATTGGTTTGCCACGTTGCTTGTATGTGTATACATTTAGCATTGTGCGTGATGTACTTGACGAGGGGATCAGTCTCTCAAGATGTTTTTATGGGGATCGTGCCCCTTGTTAGACCTCATAGGTCGTAAGTATGTTAGGACCGTGGCCACATTTTAAATGTAGGACCCGATAAAAACATGTATAAAAGTTTGAAATCAAACTGGCTATGCTATATAGATCATCATAACATCTCTAATTGTTCTCATGGTTAATATTGACTTGAGCTGATAATTTTGTAGTGAAAGAGCAATAACTCCGAGAGTAAGGGAAAAACTTGTTTATTCATTGATTGAAGGCGAAGAGAAATAATCATGTAGGGAGTGAATCGCTCGAAATAACTAAAGCCGCGCTGGGAAACACGTGCGCATCGAAGAATCTTCGGCCCTCACTCCTCCCAAGAGGAAAAGAGATGAAGATCACGTCGACACCCGCCAACGAGATGACCGACGACAATTGTCAAACGACGTGTGTGCCTCTCGGTAATCCATAGGCACTGACTTCATAGTGGTAATTTTATTTCCTTGTACTCATTTTGTTTTTACTATTGGACATATTTATTTTGTATGACTCTTTTATTTTCTAGAACTCCTTTTGTTTTTGTCTATATGTTTTTAAGATTGTACACTATTTTAGTGTGTTAATTAGATAAAAATATGCAATGATTAATTTAATACCAATGGAGAAAATATATAAAATATAATAAATTAAGTACTAATAACATACTAATGAATTTAGTTTGAATTGTTTTATTTTGTAAAAAAAAATCTGAAAATATTAAAATATTAATATTAAAATATAAATATTAATATTTAAATATAAATATTAAAATATTAATATTAAAATATAAATATTAAAATATTAAAATATTTAAAAAATACAGGAGACGCGCCTCCTACCGGTGCCGTCGTTGGTGTGGCGCCTCCCGCCGGTACTGCCGTGAAAAGAGGCGCTCAACTCCAATTCGTTTACAACTTACAAAACAACACCATTTTAAAAACTCTTTTCCAAAACAACACTAGAAAAAGAATTGCCCCTTCTAATGTGTTTAGTTCTTCAATTGATTTTTTTTTTATCATCCATATATTGATATCGTAATTAGCACGTGACTTTATTTTTTTATTCAATACTTATTTATCTATGAATTACTTAAAAAAATAATAAACTATAGTAGAATCTCGATAAATTAATACTTAATAAATTAATAATCTTGATTAAATAATAGTTTCTCTCGATCTCAACTGGGTGCAAACGTATTAAATTATTAACTCGATAATTTAGTAATTCTAGCTGGATTAATAGAATTTTCCTAATTCATGCTGTATTAATTTATAATAGATGTTTAACTGCATAATTAAATCTTAAAATTTCTACTCGCTCTGATCTTAGGGGTATTTCTAGTTATTTAAGAATTTCCGAAATTTATATAAATGCGGAATGATGATAAGTTAGCCGTTGAAGGCTTGTCTTCTTTTCAATTTCCTGTGGCTGAAAAATGAAGAAACCATAGCTCTTTAAATTGGTACCAAAACTCATTCATTCATCCACAGAAAGGCGTTGTTACTATTCTCCCCCAACCACCCCCGCTCCGCCGCTCCTCCGCCGCAGTTAAATGGCGGCAACCGCGGACTTCCGCCGCCTCAAATTCGTTTCATCCGGAAACACTCCCAACCGCCGCCCCTACGCCACTAATTTTACTGCCCCAATTTCATTTAGCGTAAACAAATTCGAATTTCAATTCCACCCTAGAAATTACTTATCCTCCGGTAAATTCGATTTTTTGCACCACAAACGGCGTCGTAGTAGGTTGGGGGTCTGCTGCCAGGCCGCCGGCGCTGGTGTTCAACCCCGTTCTGCCGCTTCCGAAAAGGACCTTGCACTCACCGCTCGTGCGGGCAAAGACCGCCTATTGAAGGTCGATAATTCAATTTTGAACTATTAGGGTGTAATTGATTACTATCTCACTCAGACTAATATATGTGCTATTCTTCTGATTGTACGTATATGTGAGTATCGAGAGTTTAGGTGGCTTCGTCGAATATAAGGAACTTCTGCATTATAGCACACATTGACCACGGAAAATCGACACTGGCGGACAAGCTGCTTCAGATGACCGGGACAGTAGAAAACAGAGATATGAAGGAGCAGTTTCTCGATAATATGGACTTGGAGAGAGAAAGAGGCATCACCATCAAATTACAGGTCATCGGTATTATAAGTTCGAAGAAAATCATTTCGTATGTGTACATAAAGTATGTGCTAACTGCTTTGTTGCCAAATGCCAAATTAAGATGAATATATGGAGAAAATTGTTTATTAGCTGCGTGTTAGTCAGCACATGTATGTTGTTTATGTTTCGTCATAGCGTACAAAATGCATGTGACATAGTAAAGAATTTATTCGACATGTAATAGTTGAAAAGTTATGGCTTTAACTCTTCATGTACTCAAATTAGATGCAGCCGAATTAAGTCGTTGTAGAACTTATATGGCATGAAGACTTGTATAAAGTTGTTTTATATTGACTTGGGGAATACATTTAGGAACTACTAAAGGTTACTTGTGAATAGGGAAAAAATGACACTTGAGTAGAACTTAGTTTTCTTTCTTGCAAGGGATATCATGTAACTTCAATAGTTTCAAGGATTTTATGTGTCAAGCTAAGGTATCACAACCTAAAAGGCCATCCTATTTGATGAAAGAAAGCGAAGAAAAAATAAAATAATTGCAATCAATAGTTGTAATAAATTGTTCGATTGGATCTCAATCCAAATCTTGATCTAGCTACAAGCATGAACTTTCTTTTTAAATATGGAAAGAAAAAATGTTAAAAACCAGGGTAGCTTGAAATCTATCTTTACCTACTAGCACTAGCATGTTGCATACACTGTCTCCTATGGTTGGTTTTCGTGATGCTCGCCTGCATTCTCACATAGTGCAAACTTGAGAATCTACAATATCATTTTTTGTCATCTAAAATTTTCTCTATTTCATTGTAATAAGTTTACTTTTCATTTGTCTCCCTGTAACTTAGAATTCCAAATTTTCTATATGATGAGTAAAATCTAAAGTATGAACCCTCAACTGAGTCTGTTGTTTTCATTGTGATATTTTAGAAGAGTCATTATTGAGTTTTGGATTTTTTTTTTTTTTTTTTTTTTTTTTGTTTTTTGTATAGGCTGCAAGGATGCGTTTTATGTATAACAATGAACCATATTGCCTGAATCTTATTGATACACCTGGTCATGTTGACTTCTCCTATGAGGTATGTTTCTGAAACAATCAAAGAATAGTTGTCACTCAGTTGTCTGATAAAAAATGGTGTTGATTTCAATATATTCTTATAATCTTAGGATAAGCTAACATTTTATTTAGTCTGACAAACCATCTCACAAGATAAAAGTATGCTCTTTCTCTGCAGTTGAATGTTTTGAACTGTGGTTAACTTTTTAATGATAACTCTGTATTTTACTTGTTATAATATCATGATCTCGTATCAATTTTAGGTTTCGCGCTCTCTTGCCGCCTGTGAGGGTGCTCTTCTTGTTGTAGATGCCTCCCAGGTACTTCTGCATTCTTTTCTATTTACCGAAATCATTTTTTGCACCAGTCATGCTGTTTATGGATGAGTTCGTGAATAGTATACTTTATCATTAGTAACTTCAAAATGTGATAGTTATTATTCCAAATTCCCAATTGAAATATTTTCTAATCTTGTAATAGTTAGTTGTTGTGATCGGGGTTTAACCTTATTTTTCAGGGAGTGGAGGCCCAAACATTGGCTAATGTTTATTTGGCCTTGGAAAACAACCTTGAAATTATTCCAGTAAGTTTCTGAACCTAGAATCACTTTTGAGTACATTATTCTGTTCAGATTTTACTGTTTTGAAGTATGCTAAGGGCCCTTGGGAGTTTAATTAAGTTGTAGAAACATAGCACATGCTTTAGAGAAGCACACGTGTCAAAAGTGCTGATTTATCTGCATGTTTAGCATATGAACAAAATAACTGTAGGTTATGGTTAAGTAAACCATAAAAATCCAACATAATCAGAAATCAGAAGTAAAATGAAATTTTTCTTTACTGAAAAATAAAGGAGGGAGGGAGTTACTTAGCAAAAAATCGTAATCCAGAATGAAAAAAAAAAAGAGACTGAAAAGAAAATGGTAGTTGTTTAAAGAAAAGTAATCGTAAAAGAGGATACATGGCATACTATGGAGTAAGAGTCATGACCCACTGACTCTTAATCTAATAAATAGTCGAATCTGTGGACATGTTTAGACTCATGATCCAGAATTCCGGATGTGATTTTATGTTTTTCTGGGATTTTCGGTCGGCAATGTTAGCATCTGAGTGTTTGTATTCTTGCATTGTTAAATTATCTTTGAGTGATTTTATTTATCGAGAAGTGGCGCAACTGGAACTTCATATAACCAGGAAACTGTAACTTAGTACGACCTATGTTGCTTATTCTTCATGATAAAACTTTATATCTATTTCCGTCTTGTATTACTTTAAATAGTTAGCTGCTTATGGGTTTTTCAGTTGTTCGAGTCATTTCCAATCTTCAGGTTCTGAACAAGATAGATCTTCCAGGTGCTGAGCCAGAACGTGTTTGCAGAGAGATAGAAGAGGTTGGTTTATATAGATGTGTTGAACTTCTCGCCATGCGATATTTATTAATATTTTATTTTCACTGATTAAGTTTTTCTGCCTTGTGATCCTGTATCTGTCTTCAATCTTCATAGGTCGTCGGTCTTGATTGTAGCGATGCAATTTACTGCTCGGCAAAGGTTGGTACTCTTTCCCCAATTTCTCCTTGCCCGTTAATATATTCCAAAGTAAATGTAAACCATGTAAATTCAAACCATATTTTATCTAGCCTTTTATGTTTTAATTTCCTTATGATAAAGTGGAAAGTGACGTGTGATTTTGTAATTAGAAATTCGATGTAGCAAATGTACTAATATCAAAGATTTGGTTTTGTAGGAAGGAATAGGTATCAACGAAATCCTAAATGCAATAGTTCAAAAGATCCCCCCACCTAAGGATAATGCAGAAAAGCCCTTGAGGGCTCTCATATTTGATAGGTATCTGATCTAGGTACTATGATCAAACTCCTTAAAGTTAACTTTGCATATCTATATGTATATATACTCATGTTATATTCTTGCAGGATCTTACAGTATCAAACTTCTTAAAGTTATGCATATTCGTTTATATGTTATTTCATGTTTTGACATATTTGATCTTTTCCTTGCAATGGTGTCTTTGCTTGCTTTGATCTTATTTTTCTGCGAATGAAATTCTCATATTTCTGAAGCAAATTTTCCATATTGATTATTGAAATTCTATGTAAGCTCATATATGAATTTGTAACTCTCGAAGAACCCTGATGTTTTCTTGCTTAGGTTATGCATCACTTTAGGGCTACTGATTGCATTTGGTTTCAAATTGTTTTGCAGTTACTATGATGCTTACCGAGGTGTCATTGTATATTTCCGACTTATTGATGGGACGTTAAAGAAAGGTGACAGGATAATGTTTATGGCCAGTCAAAAGGTACAGCAATATGGCCTTGTAACAGTTTCATGACCACATTTTGTTCATTGGTTTTTCTTTGAGCAATTTCCAATGTTCCAGTTTTGCAGATATTTTAATATCTTGAAAGGACATAGATAAATACATAAATATATAGATGTGTAGATGTTCCTTCTTATATCCAAAACTCTTATGTCACTATACTTACTAATTACAAGTTTTCTTTCATGGGGGTATAGTTATCACCTTTTAAGCGGTAATTATTTTTCTTTTAGATCGTACCTGGATTCGTTGGGTCACGTAGAAGCTACACTCGGTGAAATACACTAGGTGGTTTTACACCATAGATGTACACACAATCACACACAAATACATGTGGATGTGTGCAAAGTGGGTAGTTATCAATACTCGTGTAAGGTGAAATTTTACCCGGTGAAGTTAACTGGGTGTAGCATCAAACAAACCGTATTATTGGTAAATTATCTGCCAAATTTTTTTCTTAAGTTGGGAAATTTGATTTTAAAACATATAGGGCTGTCGATGGGTTGAACTCACAAACTAAGTTTAACATTTAAAATTCCCATCCAATTACTGTCCTTGAAATCTGAGTATGATTGTAGATCCAATCTGATCAATGTATGTCGATTCTGAGTCTTTAAGTGGAACACAGCATGTTAAGTCTGATCAATGTATGATGATAATTGATAGTGGGTCCGATTCGAATTTTGTTTTAACAAGATTTGTGCGGACATATTTAAAATTGGTGAGGTTTTATGAATATCAGTAGTAAGATTTAGGTCCAAAAAGGGGTTTTATAAGATCTGCTAAAAACTGTAATTAGGTATATAAGATGCAATCTTTTTTTTATAATCCCCGTTTACTAACCTGGGAATTTTAAAATGCAGGATTATTATGCAGATGAAGTTGGATTTTTATCTCCCAACCAGTTGCAGGTTGATCAGTTATATGCTGGAGAGGTGGGAACACTCTCTAAACCTGGCTTTGTACTAAGTGAATATTTTTATTTTGGTTGTCGAGGATTGGGCCTTTACAGTTGTTCACTGTTTTGGTTTCACTATTCAGCCTCAAAGTTCTAATTTCCAGGGTGAACAATCTAAATTATGTTAATATTTTATCCTTGCTGTCACACAGTCCTCAAAAAACTCGAGAGAAATAATTAAAATGATATATTCACACGTCGTGGTTAAAGGAGTTTTTCGGTGAAGGACTAGAAGGTTTCTTATCTAGGTTAAAAAAGAAACCGCTCATCCTATTGCGTAATATAAATAGTGATGAACATGTTATGTTAGTCACCATTTATTACTTTTCTTTGTGCATTTCCATTTCTTCGTAAGTCATTCTGTGTTTATTCTGTGTTACCTGCAGTATTTACAAGTTTCAGTAATTTTTAGGTAGGTTATCTTTCAGCTTCCATACGATCAGTGGCAGATGCTAGGGTTGGTGATACTATTACACATCACGGTAGAAAGGCAGAAAAATCGCTTCCCGGATATAAGGAGGTTACACCGATGGTTTTCTGTGGCCTGTTTCCTGTTGATGCTGACCAGTATATATCTGTTTCATCTTCTTCTTTTGTTCTTCACTAAATGTACCGATGAAAGCGGTGAATTAAAATGTTTGTTGAACCTTTTTGTAGGTTCCAAGAGTTGCGTGATGCTTTAGAGAAATTGCAACTTAATGATGCTGCTCTAAAGGTAGGAGTACTTCTCTTAGTGGCTTTTTCTTTACATGGTTGCCTCAACTCCAAATTCATTACCGCCGTCGTCCACAAACTTATAGGGTACCTACAAAATATTAAGAAATATTAGTATATTGAAAATTCTGAATCGTATGATAAAAAAACAACTACAGTACTTAATTAATACTAATGAAATTTACCTTGTAATATTTGTATTTTGCTAGCATTTCTCTGGATGGAAGCGTCAATTATCGAAATGCTTCGTAAAAATAAAGGATTTAAGAGGAAGAATTAATCGCCCATGTCTACTCATAGAACTTGAGAAGAAAATAGGTGGAGGAATCATGGAAAGAAGAAATTTAGAGGAATCTAATATGGAAATTGGATTACACTAGTTGAGAAATGATTTCACCAATATGAAATGACTAGTGTATGAGAATTGAAATTCTTGAGAGAATTAAGACTTCAGAAAGTTGAGAGCTTAAAGAAAATTATTGTGAATTGGTGAAAAAAATGGTTAAAAGTATTAAAGGTGGTTTTAATGAATCTAGGAAATGAACTAAAATAATATCGCGCCAGTTAACTGCAGGTTCAAACTAACCCACCGGTTCAGCATATGAGCAATGGTCATTTAATCGTGGCCGTTGATTTGTAATGGACATTTTTTTTACCATCCAAGGTCTTAGATAATGACGCTGAATGCAACAAAAATACAATGCCTTTACTAGATACATTCTGCAAATTTATAGTGCGTGCATTATTCTCTGGAGATAGCATCAGTTTTAAGTTTCCATACGCTTGGCAACTCATCTGATTGATATACTTAATGGGAAAAATTTACCAACTGCAATTTTTTTTACAGTTTGAGCCAGAGACCTCAAGTGCCATGGGATTTGGCTTTAGATGTGGGTTTCTTGGTCTTCTTCATATGGAAATTGTTCAGGTTGGAATTTTTTTTTAACTTTTTTTTGACTTTCAATCTTCGTTATAATTTCTAGCATTTCCCGAATCATGATAACTTCTGTTTTGCAGGAAAGACTGGAACGCGAGTACAATTTGAGTCTGATAACCACAGCCCCAAGTGTGGTTTACAAAGTCATTTGCGTAAATGGTGATACTGTAATTTCTTCTAATCCTATTCTCGTTAAATTTATTAATTTTGCATTTAGATTCTTGAGTGCAGACTCTACTTTAGACACGGATCATGGACACTGTTAACTGGTTATTTCCAATCATTTTTTTGCTGAGGGACGCATTGGTTACAATTAGAAGCCGAGTTCATAAATTCATCTTCATGTAATTTGCAAATATATGAACTGAATATTACTGGAGTTTATTTTCTCGAGAGAATGCTTTATAAGTTTGTGCTGATTGTTAAGTTGCTGAATAGATAAACGAGAATATAACGACGTCTGACCTAATCAGCAGCTATCAGAAGTCTGAAAATAGTTCAGTACTTCAAGTTGTTTTTTCTTTGTTGGTTGTTCTAACCATTTCTACATCATTTATTCTTCTGTATGCATTGATTTGATCGTGTGCCACTGGTTCAATAAGACATTGTTTGTACATCATTTCCTTCATCTGTATGTTTTTCTTATCTAGGTTCAATGTTCGAATCCATCCTTACTTCCTGAAGCTGGAATCCGAAAGTCAATTGAAGAGCCATATGTTAAGGTTGTCTAGCGTAGCTCGCCTTTTATTCGACCTACAGCACAATTTTCTTTTTACTGCTTGATGATGTAAATAAATGTTTCATGTACAGATTGAGTTGCTCACGCCAAAAGAATACATTGGTGCACTTATGGAGCTTGCCCAGGATCGGAGAGGTGAATTTAAAGAACTTAAGTTCATTACTGAGATCAGAGCATCGATTATCTACGAGTTACCCCTGGCTGAGGTATTACTTTACGAGGCTGATAAATAGCTTTTCGTTGAAAGTTATAGGAAGTAGTACATTATATCCGATCTGCCAATCATAATCAAGAAATTTGTTTGTACATAGATGGTAGGCGACTTCTTTGATCAGCTAAAGTCTAGGAGTAAAGGCTATGCTAGCATGGAGTATTCCTTTATTGGGTAAGTCCATCAAATCTACCTTATGACTGTTATTGTATGAATTCTTAGAAAAACGAAAATTGCTGTTATTTTTGTCATCAAACAGATATCGTTCGTTCAATATGTTCTAGAACAAGGCGAGTGTTGTCCGGATAAATTACCCCCGTTTACTTTTCTGTATAATCGTTCGGCTCCATGATATTTTGTATGATTTTATTTGGTTCTTCCGTTAGAATGTTTTCGGTAACCATGGTTTTCCCCTTGGAGACTCTTTATAAAAAATCGTAAACGAGAATCTCTTGTATGTTGCACTAAGTTTGTTTGAATTTCATCGACAGGTACAAACAGAGCGACTTGATAAAGCTTGACATTCAAATCAATGGGGAACCGGTGGAGCCTTTATCAACTATAGTGCACAAAGACAAGGTTCTGTTGACTTCTTCATTTGACTCATCTCGGTCAACCTCGCTTATGTTTATTTAGACTCCGGTTCACACTTGTGTTCCTCTTTGTAAGCTGAAATGAAAACATTTTTCCCCCCTTCATCAGTCTTATGCTATTGGAAGGGCGCTTACTCAAAAACTGAAGGAACTAATACCCAGACAAATGTTTAAAGTGCCAATTCAGGTAAGCTTCACACATTTCTATACCCGCGCTATATCTTCAAGCTGGAAAAGCTCTCACATTAGACACTTTTGTCTTTTCCCGATTGACTGACAGGCATGCATAGGCACCAAAGTGATTGCTAGTGAAGCTTTGTCTGCAATCAGGAAGGATGTTACTGCCAAATGCTACGGTGAGATTCTCACTCCTAAGGCCTCGTTTGGTTCCTAATATAAAATTAGCCCAGATAAGATTAAATAATCTAATGAAAACCCAATTGTATTATTCGACCATAGGAGGTCAAATGAATAATCTCCCTAAAAGGCAACGTAAGCCCATGATAAAATAATATTTCCAGGTCGACCCTGAAAATTATTGGGTTTACGAAACATCAAACAAAGTCCAATTATTTAGTTAATCTTGGTTAATGTCCCCAACCAAACGAGGCCATGTATATGAGCTGTTCCCCTTGATCATGTACTTGTAAAATATACGATAGCATTTTAATGATCTTTTCCATCTCTGGACATTGTGCCTTCCTAATGAGGTTTTTTTTTTCTTTTTTTTTTCAATTGACAATTTTAATTGAGGTACTTTCTTCTTTGATACAACACGATTAGAATGTTTCGTCTATTTTTCACTTTCAAGGTTTTGTACGTAATCGGCTTTTCCTTGGTCTCTCATGTAGGTGGAGACATCACAAGAAAAAAGAAGCTACTGAAGAAACAGGTGAACTATATTTGCTGTACACACACACACACACACACACACACACACACACACACACACACACACACATATCTACTTATTTATTAACACAACAATTTATGTATTACTTTGTTTGACTTGTTATACACCAAAATAGGCCGAGGGAAAGAAAAGAATGAAGGCAATCGGTAAGGTTGATGTACCCCAAGAAGCATTTATGGCTGTATTGAAACTGGAAAAAGAGGTACTGTAATTTGCACCCGTAAATAGAAGAAAAAAAGATTTAAGTTATATCAAACCAATTTTTCTTCGATGAAAAAAAGACGAATCTATACACCGAAAAAGGGTAGAAGCTCTAACTCCTGTATCTCGGTCTTACGGGAAGAAATATTTAAATGGGGTGTTGTAAAAATTGATAATTGACCTCGAGAAAGAGTACGATCATGTACTTGTGCTCGTTGGTTGGATTCTGTTAATAAAATCACGTGATTGTCCAGTTTTGTCACATCAATCTGTTCTGTATTTGTGAAACATTGAATTCTGCGTTGATCATATTATTTGTTTCTTGGCATTCAAATTATTTTGCATGCTTATTTTGGTAATCTTAGCACCGTAAAATATGGATTCTTGCTAGCTGAATATTTTGTAGTTTGTCTTTCCAATAATCCGATTCATTATGTGAAAACGCGAATAGTTCATACTACTAAACATAAGAGTAGTTCGTTAAAACAGTTAAAAAACAATAATGGGACGGAACAAAAAATCATCGTTCCTTTGCATCTTCGTGCTGAATCCTGGAATCCAAATATAAAATGATCGTACGTTTGCTTAAACAAAGGCAAAGTACAAGATGAGATAAGGTCCCATATTGAAACAAAACATTGGATTCGATCAAATCTCGATATGACATATTGCAGTCTGAGCGGTTGTTGAGCTGACTCATGAATATGATTGTCACCAACAAAATACAAAACTATGGAAATATGATCATATTACTGCACGAAACGAACCTGAAGGGCATCATTGCCCAAACTTTCTTGTTCCTCTTGAATCCGTTTGGCCGATTCCACGAGATATTTGTTCCTCATCTCGACCTCAATCAATTCAAGCGTCGCGATTTCTCCAATGCCGTCTGGAATCTCTCTCAGATACCGACAACGACGAATCACCAGCCACTTTAGATTCGGGAAGTGGCTGCTTTCGGTTATCCAATTTCGAAGATCCGATTCCTCGATCATCAAAAAATTCAGCTCGAGAAATTCTCCTTCAATCGTTTCCCACGTGTCGCCTACGCAGGCCGATTCTCTCAGTTTAAGCACTTGAAGATTAGGCAACGAACCAACGATTGTCATATCTTTCCAAGGCAGTCTCCATCCACTCAACGTCAATTTCCTTAGTTTCATAGGAAAAACGGGAAAATGAAGCTTCACCGGAGAAGGAAAATCGGATTCTACCACAAATTTCAACTTTTCGAGTTGATGAAGATACACAAGATTCTCGAGACAATAGTGTTCTATATCTTCATAAGGTTTATCGCTCGTACAAAAAGCAAGTCCTAGTTTCTTGAGGTTCGGGATCATTTTTATGATCCTTTCAACACATACGAAATTCGTTAATGACGAAAGGGTTTGCAGATTCTCTAAACCACAAGTTGCCGATCCTTCTGGATCGGGCAATTGTCCAATGTAGAAGCAAAAAATATGCCTTAGTTTAGGCATCCTCCAAATGTCCAAAGGCAAATTAGTGATGTAATAAGATCTCCTCGATAATGTCTTCCTCGGGCGGATAACTAATGTTTCAAGATTCTTAAGGTTTGTTATGGTTGTTGGAATCTTTGTCGGATAGTCTAAAGCAAGGTACCGTAAATGAAACAACTCGAACAACTGATTAGGCAGTGGCACAAACTCTGAGTAGATATAAGAATTATCGACATCCAACACCCTCAACAATCTAAATTTTAGTGACGAATCTATTGAACTCCCGGATCTTTGATCGAAGTACATAATAGTACGGACAATGCTTGAACGGTAACGAAGATTCGAATAAGAAGTACTCACACGGCGCAAATATTTTACGCTCTCTAAGAAAACGTGCTTATCCACGACTTGCACAAAAAAACTCTCTTGTTGGGCTTTTCTTATGCATAAGTCCCGCACGAGATCGTGGACGCTACAACTCTTGATCCGGCCGTTGGATTTTGTCCCGGTGACCAAAACAAGACTTCTCTTGATGAGATCCAACAAGTACTCTTCGGCAATCTCTTCGAGACTTTTACGTCCAATATCCGGTGGGGGCTTCAAGAAACCCTCGGCTACCCATAATTTGACGAGTTTCGAAACATGGATCTCGTAATCCTCCGGAAAACCTCCCATGTACAAGAAACACGGCCTTAGATGATGTGGCAAGTGGGTGTAACTCAACGACAATATCTTCTCAAATTGGCCGTTGTTGTTCGTGGCAAAAGCCGAGCTCACGTTTCTCATTATTTCACTCCACGAAGCGCGAGTCCTACTTATAGTGGATAGGATCCCTCCGATCACAACAATCGCGAGGGGTAGTCCTCTACAATTTCTGGCAATCTCCTTTCCAATTCTCTCCAGCTCGTGGGGGCAATCCTGGCCCGCGAATACCTTCTTCTGAAGGAGGCTCCAACTTCGATCCGTGTCCATGAAGTGCATCTCGTGAAGAGGGGTAAAAGGGTCCGGATAAGATGCCACATCCGATAGCCTTGTAGTCAACACGATTCGACTCCCGTTGTCGTCGTCGGGGAACATGTTCCTTATATCATCCCATGCCTTTGTACTCCACACGTCATCCATTACTATCAAATATCTCCTACCCTTTAAGCTCTTATACACTTTTTCCGCCATCAATGACATATCCAATTGCCTGCGTTTCTGCGATTCATTGTCATCTTCAGATATTTGCTCCTCCGATTCAATGTTATCTTCTTCAAACCTTTGCTGCTTCGATTCGTTGCTGTCTTCAGATCTTTCTTGGTTGATGAATGTTTTCATGGATACCAAGAGGGCCGAAAGAATTCTTGTCGGACTATAGTCATGTGATACAGAAACCCAAACACGAATGTCAAAGCGTTGCACCATTAGTTGATCATCGTAAGCGTTTCTAGCAAGAGTTGTCTTACCAATACCACCCATACCTATGATAGGAATGACCTGGAGTTTCGATGATTCTCCACAAAGACGAGTCTTAATTTCCATCAAGTCATCGTCGAAACCAACCATATCACCCGCCGTGGTTACAGTTCTTGATGAAGAACCGGGATACCAAGAATCATCGAGCGGAGAATCCTCCATGTTGGAGGTGTTCTTGATTTCCATCGTCGCTTGAGCTATAGACTCTATTTCGTCTATTACTTTTTTCAAGTCGAGAAGCTGATTATTGTACATAGTACGGTTAGTGCCCCTTATACATGGCATGAACTTACATTTCGATGGTTGGATATTCGACTCGATCACCAAACCGTGACGTGCCCGAATTTGTTCGGACATGAAGTGTTCGATGATATCTTCTGCTTCATTAGCTACATCAGCAATTCTCCCTTCCAATCTTTCGGCTTTCTCGACAACATCGTCGAGAAACGCTTGCAAGGAAGTAATGTTTTCGTGGATAAGTGTGATTTGCTGTTTTTCTTGAGGTGAAATGGTGTATTGATCATGATTCAGGATTTGGTCTATGGTTTGTGCAAGTGAAACTAGAGCAGCATAAGCCATTTCTCACCATACAAAGAAGAATTGGGCTTGCTTAGAGAGAGAGAGAGAGAGAGAATGGTTGATAAATATCCAAGTTTCTCACAATTGCTATGAAGCCAAGTTTCTCACAATTGCTATGAAGCCATTATTATCACTATTCAGAAAAAAAAAATAAAAAAATAAAAAAAAAAAAAAAAAGTATGGTATTCGAATAAAGCTTGTGTGAATTTATGCTATTTTGATGACACTTTTGTCTGTCACCACTAACTGTGTGGAAGTATAACTTTATAAGTAGGTCCACTAAAATAATGCAAAATTTCCACATGTGAAGAACAACAGTCTATATATATATATATACACACACACACACACACACACATTGTTCTTTCTTCCCTCTACCATAACTCATTTAAATGTACTTGACAAAATTTGCCTAGTCGTTCCTATGCAATAAAAAAATATGTTCATTTACAAAATGAATCTTCGTCCTGTCATCAATTTTCTCCCATTCTATTTCCTCAGCCAATTTTTTTTAGTGATAAATAGCGATAAAATAAACGGAGAGATAAAAAGAAAAATCGTGATTACACATTAGTTAAACGAGGGCGTTCCGAAGAATGGCAGCATCTTCACCGCACTTTGCGTGGACGGCCTTTATTCTTTCCACCGACTTGCAAATGCCACTGCAGCTCCAATCAAACGACGCCACACAAATGTTACCTGCTTTTGCTTTCCATTCGCATTCTGCGTAATCCCGTTAATTAGTTGATTCTGAGAATTTTCGAAAATTTTCGAAAAAAGACTAATATAAAATTATCAATAAATAAATACCAGGTGAGGTTCCACAGCACATGTTGCGGTCATCAATATGCTCAATGTCAAGTCCGATAAACCAAGCTCCAAGCGACACATCTTCGTTTGCATATTTGTGCAGAATTTTTCTGAAATCACAAGTTAATCGGATTTAAAAAAATTAACACATAAATCAATTGTTAAGTATTCAAACAACTAATTTAATTGGACTTTTCCATGCATAAGTTAAAAGTTATGAAAATAAAACATTAGTTAATATAACTCCATTTTGTCTCGTAGTTTTAAGACCTCTTTTCAGATGTTCATGTTGAAGTGTGTGAGAATATAATCGTACTAGAATTATGTTGTATTATTTATTTTATTTTATTTTTAGATAAGAGGTTTTAAATTGTTCTTACTGATTAACGGAGATGTAATTAGCCAGATCCTTTGATATGGCATATATCTGACCAGTAGCATGTCGAAAATACTTGTTTCCTTCTTCTCCAAACTTCCAATGCTCGGGCTCGTGGTACTTAACATTCCTACAAAAAAAATATATATATATTAAAGGATTGAATTTATATGCGACGTAAATAAAAATAAAGCAGTAAAATAAAAAAAACAATTACTTCTGATAAAGAACTGGCCCAGACTTCATACATCCTATATATACTCCATGCTTAGAGCGATGGCGTGCAAGAGTTGCAGCTAGTGTGCCTGCATTATACTCACTTGTTAATAGATTTAATAATCTTAAAAATAAAATAAAAAATTGAAGAAAGATAAAATAAAAATTTGAAGGAAGTAATAAAGAAAGAAAATGTAATGTACCTAAATTTACATGAACATCATCGTCCACTTTGACATAGAATTCAGCATCCCATCTTTCTACAGCAGCGGCGAAGAATGATTTTGTTTTTGCCGATAATTCATGATATCCTTCTACGTGTTTCTGAGAAAAAATGGTTTTTTTAATTATGAAAATAACTTACGAAAAAAAATTCAGCTACGTAAAATCGAGGAGGGATATATAAGTTCCTTACAAGCCTGAGAAAATCGTGATGCTGTGCTTCCTCAGAGTCGATTGCACGGTCCAAAATGCTGTTCGATGTTGCACTAACCAATATGAAAAACAAAATATCAGTCAAGGTTAATTAATTTACTCACTTCTTTCGACAAATGTGATTAACGAAATATGGATCTTCATTTAACTTTAGCGATTTTCGAACTCCATAAATCACAGTGGAAGCAATGAAAATTATACCTATGTCCGATCATGAAACGAACCACGAAGCCCTTTTCTTTCTCGAGTTGAACTAAACTTTTACCTAATCAAACAATGAGAAATTTATAAGCAAAAAAGATTTTAAAGATTTTTTTATTTTATTTTTTATTTTAATATTGGTATGAATAACTGGTACCTCTAGGCATCCATGTTTCTCTAACAGAATCACGTCTCCTTCGGCTGCTAAAAGCTGTGTTTATACCTATTACCATAAATGCCTTTTTCCTCGCCACATTATTTTCGGAAACGGAAGTTGAATTCTCGAAGTGTCCAATTTTGCGGGATTTTTTATTCGATGGAAGCTCCAACCGTAGTTTAGTAACAGAAGAATCCAAAGTTCTGAAAATGTTAAAAGAAATTAAAGTTGATTGAACTAAAATTGTAACTTAATTAGATTAAATGACTGGAAATTACTCAATCTCTTCCATCGACTATTTTCCATTCTTTTTAGTCAAGAAAATTACCCTTTTTTACGATCTATTTTAACAGGGAAACAAGTTTTACAATATATATATATTTACTCACTGTATTGCATCGTGCGCTTTGCTGAACTCCTTTATCACTTCCTTGTCCCGAATTAGTTTCTACAATAACACCAAAAAAAAAAAAAAAAATTAGATGCATATAAATAGCAATCGAACATTTTTGTACAGAAACAGAACACGATCGAAGGTGAACCTTGTTAGTGTCACAGTCATCGAAGGAAGAAGCTGCGGAATCTCCCACATTACGCCGTATTTCAAGAATCCGATGATCTGATCGAGGAGCAGCCCATATTCTAGAAAATATAAAAATTGATTCACACACATGTAAGCATTAAATCAGTTACTTCTTTGAGGAGAAAATTTTCTATAATCAAATTAAATTTTCAGCATCACAATGATGAATCAGCAACTATTATGTCATCAATTTTTCCAAGAAAAAATAAAAGGAAAGAAAAGGGAAAGAAAATCCCATCATATATACATCATCTCTGTATTGCATTCTGTAATACACAAACAAACACATGCATGAATGAACCATCAATATTCACTTGGGCATAATATCAAACACATAATCTGCAACAAAACACACACACACACACACACACAAAGAATCATTACATAACTTGAGCCTGCTATCAAATACATAATCAGCAACACACACACACACACACACACACACACAAAGAACAATACATAACTTGACAGCAAATACATACAATTAACCTGTAAAACGCGCGCACACACACACACACACACAGAGAACGAACAAACATTACAGAAAGAATGAAAACCTGTTGGTGAAAAGTGCGCCGAGGAAAAAGCTAATGAAACACAGAATTGCAATCCATTTAAGTGAAACCATCGCTCTGCTTCTGTTCTTCGTCCCCATTTTCTTGATTGTACTGAGTACTGATCGAAAAAGCGGAGTTTTCTCGTATTAAAAAAAAAAAGATTAACCCATAAAAAAGATGAACAAATCCCAGCAAAAAAAAGAGCATGGATTTATTAGTCGATCAGTTACAGATAAAGGGACTCGAAAAATGGCGAAGATTGTTGAGATAAAAATGGTGGTTTCATCTGCCTACTTTTCGACGCGTGTGATAAATTTCTTATGTGTTTGGTTTGGTTTGGTTGTTCGTTATTAACTCGATTTCCATTAATGGATTTTGTTGGGGTTAGACGTGATGACTTGGTAGTGGCTTCCATGAACGATTCTTTCAATTATTTTTAGGGAAAATTGCACATCACCCCCTAAAAAATTTCTAATGTTTGCACTTTACCCCCTCAAAATTTTGAGAAGTGAATATCCCCTTCAGAATGTTATTCTTTGTTGCACATTGCTCCCATAGCAAAATTTCGATGGATTATTCATAAGCAAAATGCAACCAAAATAATATTTTGAAGGAGATTATCCAGTTTTTGAATTTTTAGAAGGGAAAGTACAAAAATGAGAAATTTGTATGGGGTGAAGTGCATTTTGTCCTTATTTTCAGGGTTAATAGCATTTCGTCACCTGAACTTTGGCCGTTTTTGCACTTTACCACCTTAACTAATAAAAGTTGCAAATGCACACTCAAATTCAGTTTTTTGACGCACATAACCACCTAAGAGGAATATTCCGGCGAATCTTCTAATTTTCCAGCGCACGTGCGATGCACATGCGAAAGTACAAGGGCTTTTTCGTCTTTTTACCTGAAAATATCATAAGGGGGTGAAATTAAAAGTACTAGGGACTTAATTGAACTTAATTTGAAACTTTCATAAATTCGAAATTAATTGAAGCTTGTGGCTTCATATTCCATGGGATCAAAACACCCACCGCCTGGTCCCGGTGAACAAAGGGGCGCTGCCGTTGGAGAATTCCGGCGGGGCCGGGGGGGTGGGCGTTGGAGAATTCCTCAAACGCTTGTTGATGAGCAGAAGCGCCAACAAAGAGACAACAAATGAGAATTACCGAGAGCAGCGGGTCACTTCCCAATTCAAGTATCCACGCCCACGCCCACTTCAATTCCACCACTTCCTTCATATTTGTCGCTCTCTAGAGGTTTAGTCTTCGATTTGGGCCCCGACAATTCGTGGGAAAGCGTCGAAATCGGTTCGCATATCGCGAAAAGGTACCTCGGCGATCTGGAAGAACAGTGGTACATGCGGTATTTCAGCAGATTCAATCCGATTCAATCGCTTCTGGAGTTGGGTTTTTCGACTCTCTCATCCATGGCGAATTTCAGCAGAT
>NW_012194884.1:0-20371 GCF_000504015.1 Erythranthe guttata | reverse complement strand
ACCGGCAACTTGTGACATTAGGAATACGCATCTATAGAGATAGAGCGAGGAAGATGCTTGGCTTATCCCAAAGCCTGTACATAGACACCGTTATGAAACGGTTTAGCATGGAAGAATCCAAGAAGGGATTCTTGCCAATGTCCCATGGGGTTCGTCTCTCGAAATCTATGTGTCCGCAAACACCTATTGAAATCGAGGAGATGAAAATGACGCCCTATGCTTCTGCCATAGGAAGCATAATGTATGGCATGCTATGTACGAGACCCGATATTGCGTATGCTGTGAATGTCACAAGCAGATATCAGTCTAACCCCGGCCCGGCTCACTGGAAAGTCGTGAAAGATATCCTCAAGTACTTGCGAAGGACTAAGGATATATTTTTGGTCTATGGGGGTGCCGAGTTGAAATTAGAGGGTTTTACCGACTCTAGTTTTCAATCGGACGTGGACGACTCAAAGTCGAATTCTGGATTTATATTCACGCTTAATGGTGGTGCCGTGTGTTGGAAGAGTTCCAAGCAAAACACGACGGCCGATTCCACTACCGAAGCGGAATACATTGCAGCGTTCGAAGCTGCAAAAGATGGGACTTGGATAAGGATGTTCATCCAAGAGTTGGGTGTCGTTCCTTGTGCTAGTGATCCAGTACCGTTGTACTGTGATAACACCAGAGCCTTGGCGCAAGCTAGGGAGCCGAGATCTCATCAGAAGTCGAAGCATATTCTGAGAAAGTATCACGTGATCCGAGAGATCATTGATAGAGGTGAAGTTAAGGTAGAACGAGTCACCTCGGAAGAGAACGTTACAGACCCCTTCACGAAGCCTTTACCGAGATCGGTCCATGAGAAACATCGAGAGTCGATGGGATTGCGATTTATGGGTAGTTGGCTTTAAGTCAAGTGGGAGATTGTTAGAGTAGGTGACCAACAAGCCAACATGTGGCTGTGGTTTTTCGTATTTATTATTGTAATAAACGAACCTTTATTCGTATTAATGATAAAACACCTTGGCATTCTATATCTTTGTCCCTTTGTCACAAGCATAGATATAGTCCTTACAGTTATTACAAGTACTAGTAATTGATCGTTAGGATCGTGAGATATTTACTTAAGTATTATAACTGTTAAACGTGTTCCTAGTCGAAGGGTTACGCCACTAATGAGGATATCGGCCTTTCCCATTAAGACTAGCACTTAGTGTATGTGTACTGCATCTCATCAGTAAACGGTATTGTGATATCGGCATGCATAAGTGGGTGCTCGTAAGTTGACGAGTTCACTGAACTCCCTCACCCTAGAAATCTCTAAGTGGTTCCCAATAATCGAGTAGAGATATCTATGGTATAGTTGTACACCATTAGTCCTTATGACCTAGACATCACCGTGACTTCACTAGAGGACCAGCTGTATCGTGACCTGTCCCTGAGTTCCACCGAGGACCATCCCAAGGGCCAGTGTTCGTGCAGTCCGAAATCTAGTGGGAGGTCTGTGCATTGTAGTCGGGGATTCGATCGCTAGAATAGTCTTGGATGTCCTGTGTGTTCTGAAAGTTTGTAATCTTTCAAAGTCTCTGGCCAGAGCTGACTAAGTGATGATTAGAGAATTCGATTCTCTAAGTCATGCACGTGACGATTACAACACTTGGAACGATCGCACCATCATCGAACATATAAAGAGGTCTCGATGAACCAATGCCTCTAGTTCGATCGGGACATATGTATCGAAGGGACCGTACTGTACGTTAACTATATCTGAAGGTTCTTGCAGGCACTTCATTTGTATCTAGGGAATCATGACGCGTAGTTGCTAGACGCCAATCTTGATTCGTTGGGTGATTAAGGTGAAACGAGTTTCATCTTAATCGTAACTCTAAGGGGACGAGTTTTGACCACAAAGGGTTGTGGGCCCACGGCTAGCTTACACCTGAACCATCGAGGGTCACACTGCTCGTGTACATGAGATCTTTGAATAAACGGTCAGAGATAAAATAGTTTATCTTTGCATGATTGGAAGTCAATATGATTGGATCCAACATTCGTAATTTGGAATTATGAATGAGAATAAGAAAAGGAAAAGAATAGGCGAACGTGTTAGTAAACTTTCTAAATCGGGAAGTTTCCAAATTTAGAAAGTGCACTGAACTAGGGTTTCCACTTTTGGAAAGTTGGAAAATGAGAGTTGACACTCGTAATGACGAGGATATTATAATGATTCCGAAAATGTAATTGTTGCAATTTTCCGATCATTGAATTGAGAGAGACGAGCGAGTAAAACAACTAACGAGCTTAAGCTGTTGGGCCCGGTCCAACTTAAGCCCGTTAGGGTTTTATGCAAGACATATAAATACTTGATTTATAGGTCTTGCACACACACAAATAAGAGAAAACACGTTCATAACCCTAGCCGCTGCCTCTCTCGATCAGCCAACCTCTCCCACGGCCACCACCACCGCGCCGTCGCCGGAAATTCGCCGGAATCGGCCACCCGTTGGCCGATCTCTTTCGGTATTCCTTTCCTTCTTTCTTTTCTTCCGTTGTTCTGACTATTACGTGTCTAGTGCCACGTGTTTAGTAGATCGAAGTATACGAGGTGAAATCCAAGAGGAGGAAGATCGAAGAATCGAAGATGCGAGAAGGCAATTCCGAAAAACTGCTCTCGGATTTTCTGCGCTGCCTAGCGAGACAATTCTCCATAAATCAACCGATCATCCGATGGACGTGAAATTTTGACAGCAGCTTCACGACTCATAAATATACCATCGTCCAGAAGGAATTGTTCATCCAGTAAATACGCATGGAGATACTGAAGTCGGAGCAAGGCTGTAATTTCAGATCAGCAAACAGGTTGGATCAATAGGAGTGGGAAGAGCAGCTAGCCATCTTCTCTGCGCGTGAATCACATGCGCCGCCGTAGCTCGGATCATTGCCGTTGCTGCCCCGGATTGCACGGATTGGTTTCCGTGGCAATCTAGCTTTGCTTAGTGCGCCTACCTCACGCTCCAAGAGGTAATGTTTCGAATCTATTGTCATTCGATTCGGTTACGTTTAAATTAATATATGCATGTTCGTTTTAATAAGAAACTTGTATGATTTTATGTGACTACATGAAATTGGTTTTATTATTGCGAGCATGATTATTTGATTTAAACGCGAGCATGCTAATTGATTTAATTTCGATTAAGTAATTAAGCATGTTGTTGTTTTAATTTCGCTGGAAGCGCAAAGGTACGCAATGTATGTTGTTTTAATTTCGCTGGAAGCGCAAAGGTACGCAATTAATTGTTTTCAATTATCGGGCATGTGTTTATGTGTTTTAAAGTTGTTTAATTCGCATAAAATTTTTGTTTTCCGCTGCGTACACGTGCCCGAAACCCAACAGTGCTATGGTAGAGTAAGCTGTAATTCAATTGGCATATCGATGAAGGTAGCCATAGAAAAGGGTTATGTTGGATTAACGTGGTCGGCTAGATTAACTAGGGACTGCATTAGTTTGGCATAATCAAGTTCTATGAGCATCTTTGATTGGTAGGTTAGACTTGACACACGACGATTTTGATATTCGCGAGATTAACTTAGGTCATTATCAAGTGTGAGGAAAATTAATTTAGGGTCATATTGTGGATATGATTGATTGTGATCTACCTTTGGGCAAATATAATCGGGCTAGATTAACTACGGGTTATATTTGTCTATTGGACCTAAAGCCCATTAAGAAAAATCAGTTTTCTCGTTTGTCTACTAGAGGGAAGTGGAACTCGATAAAATTAGTGGGAGAACAATTAAATAACATAAGTCCAAACATTTAATTGTAACAATCATTTAACGCGAATCTCTAATAATCCTCTTCTCTATATGTCTCAGATAATAATGTCTAAGAATCCCATAATGTCAATCCTCGACAATAAACTCAATGGCCCTAATTACCTAGATTGGTTGCGTAGTCTTAAGCTTGTGCTAACTGTTGAGGGGCGTCTCTATGTTTTGAACGAGAGGCTTCCCGCCACTATACCTGCCACAGCGACTGATGCTGAAAAGGAAACTTATGAAGTTTGGAAGAAAGATGACACTCATGCTAGGTGCTATATGATAGCCGCCATGGAGCCCGCGCTTGCGAGGAAATATGAGTCTCACATGCATGCTTTCGATATAAAGGCTCATCTCGATAGCATGTATAGTGAGAATATTAGGGCATCAAGGTACGCTGCTACAAGGGAGTTGATCACAGCGAGACTGCGCGAAGGGACTTCGGTTCACGAGCACTGTCTCAAAATGATCACTCTCCTTGAAAAGCTAGTGAATCTTGATGTCACCCTCCCAGCCGAGCTCTCTTTGGATTTGATCATGTTGTCCCTTCCTAGTTCCTATGAATCGTTCATAGTGAACTTCAACATGAACAAACTAGATCCTCCCTTGGATGAGTTAATGAACATGTTGGTCAGCTTCGAGTCCACCATTAAGAAAGAGAAGTCTGTTCTCATTGCTGCTACTTCTGGAAAGAAGAGTTCTTTCCAAAAGAAGAGAAAGGAAAGAGTTCCCTTCCCAAACAGCAAGTTCGAAGTGGGTGAAGGTAGTGGGGGCCCCAAAGCAAAGGTTAGCAAACAAGTTGATGATGCTTGCCATCACTGTGGAAAGAAAGGACATTGGCGCCGCAACTGCAAGGCTTACCTAAAGCAGAAAGGTTCTGAAAAGGGTACGTATTTCATTGACGTAAATTTGTCTGTCAACTCTTCTTCTTGGGTATTGGATACGGGCTGTGGCTCACATTTGTGCAATGATTTGCAGCTAATGACAAGAAGTCGAAGACTTAGAGCGGGTGAGACCTACCTAAGGATGGGGAATGGAGCAAGAGTTGCTGCTGAAGCCATTGGCACAATTTACTTAAATGTTTTGGATTCTAGTTTTCCTATTGTTTTGAACGATTGTTTATTTGTTCCGTCGCTCATTAGAAACCTTATTTCTATTCCTGTATTAGACATTGAAGGTTTTACTTTTGTTTTTGGAAATTCGATTTGCATTATACAAAAGAATGAGAATTTAATTTGCAAAGGACGACTATTAAACAACTTGTATGAACTAAATCCAAATGAAATACCTATTAATGTTATATCAGCAAAACGTAAGGAGATAGATCAAAACCCCGCACAACTTTGGCACGCTAGATTAGGTCATGTCTCTTTAAGAAGGATGAACGATTTTGTCAGTGAAGGATTGTTCTCTTTGGAGGACGTGAAATCACTACAAACTTGTGAATCCTGCCTTAAAGGGAAAATGACCAAGTCACCCTACAAAGGGAAAATGGAAAGAGCCGAGGGTCTTTTGGATTTGATCCATACAGACGTATGTGGTCCACTAAGTGTTAGTGCAAAGGGTGGATATAACTACTTCGCTACCTTTACCGACGATTATTCTAGGTATGGGTATGTGTACTTGATGAAGTACAAGTCTGAAACATTTGAAAGGTTCAAAGATTTTAGACACGAAGTAGAAAAGCAACTCGGACGAAGTATTAAGAAGCTGCGATCCGATCGTGGTGGAGAATACTTGAGCATCGAGTTCATTGACTATCTAAAAGAGAATGGGATACAATCCCAATGGACTCCACCGGGAACTCCTCAACTTAATGGAGTCTCCGAACGTCGGAATCGAACTTTATTAGATATGGTTCGATCAATGATGGGGTTCACAAACTTACCGGCATACTTATGGGGTCATGCACTTCGTACTGCCGCGTATTTGCTGAATAGAGTTAACACCAAAGCAATTAAATCCACACCTTATGAACTTTGGCATTCCCGGAAACCCAACTACAAACATACTAGGATATGGGGTTGTCCCGCTTATGTGAAGCGATTAGTGGGAGATAATTTGGATAGTAAATCCGACTTGTGCTATTTTGTGGGGTATCCCGAAGACTCGATGGGATACGAGTTCTACTATGTCAAAGAAGCAAAGACGTTTGTTTCGAGAAATGCCACCTTTTTAGAAAGGGAGTTTCTATCCGATAGAAAGGGCAGCATGATAGAACTTGAAGTAGTTCAAGAACCACAAAGTGAAGTTCAAGCGCAAGAACAAATAATCGAACCAATACAACAAACCACTAATATACCTCCTGAACCTACGGTACGTAGATCCGAAAGAGTTCGGAAAATGCCGGATAGGTTATTCCTCCTCGAAAATGATGAAGATCATGTTGATCTTGGACAAGATCCAAGAACATACAATGAGGCCGTATCGGATGCGGACATGGGACATTGGCTAACTGCCATGAAATCTGAAATGGACTCCATGTACTCCAACAAGGTATGGACCTTGGTAGATCCACCTAAAGGAATTGTTCCTATAGGCTGCAAGTGGATCTATAAGAAGAAAATTGGAGTTGATGGAAAGGTATCGACCTATAAGGCTAGATTGGTAGCAAAAGGATACACTCAAAGGCAAGGTGTTGACTATGAGGAAACCTTTTCGCCAGTCGCGATGCTGAAGTCCATTAGGATTTTGCTGGCTATAGCTGCGTGGTATGACTACGAGATATGGCAAATGGATGTGAAGACCGCCTTCCTTAATGGAGATATTGAGGAAGAAATTTACATGGCGCAGCCGGAAGGCTTCATATCTTCTGGAAGTGAGCAAAAGGTTTGCAAGCTCCAGCGATCCATCTATGGATTGAAGCAAGCATCCCGTAGTTGGAACATTAGGTTCGACTCAACTATCAAAGAGTTTGATTTTGAGAAGAATCCGGAGGAACCTTGTGTATACAAGAAGGTTAGTGGGAGGGCAGTGATATTTTTAGTGCTTTACGTTGATGACATTCTACTCATTGGGAATGACGTAGGAATGTTGCAGCAAACGAAAGCATGGTTGTCCACACGTTTCTCAATGAAGGATTTGGGAGAAGCATCTTATGTATTAGGAATACGCATCTATAGAGATAGAGCGAGAAAGATGCTTGGCTTATCCCAAAGTCTGTACATAGACACCGTTATGAAACGGTTTAGCATGGAAGAATCCAAGAAGGGATTCTTGCCAATGTCTCATGGGGTTCGTCTCTCGAAATCTATGTGTCCGCAAACACCTAGTGAAATCGAGGAGATGAAAAGGACGCCCTATGCTTCTGCCATAGGAAGCATAATGTATGGCATGCTATGTACGAGACCCGATATTGCGTATGTTGTGAGTGTCACAAGCAGATATCAGTCTAACCCCGGCCCGGCTCACTGGAAAGCCGTGAAAGATATCCTCAAGTACTTGCGAAGAACTAAGGATATATTTTTGGTCTATATATGGGGGTGCCGAGTTGAAATTAGAGGGTTTTACTGACTCTAGTTTTCAATCGGATGTGGACGACTCGAAGTCGAATTCTGGATTTATATTCACGCTTAATGGTGGTGCCGTGTGTTGGAAGAGTTCCAAGCAAAGCACGACGGCCGATTCCACTACCGAAGCGGAATACATTTCAGCGTCCGAAGCTGCAAAAGAAGGGACTTGGATAAGGAAATTCATCCAAGAGTTGGGTGTCATTCCTGATGCTAGTAATCCAGTACCGTTGTACTGTGATAACACAGGAGCCGTGGCGCAAGCTAAGGAGCCACGATCTCATCAGAAGTCGAAGCATATTCTGAGAAAGTATCATGTGATCCGAGAGATCATTGATAGAGGTGAAGTTAAAGTAGAACGAGTCACCTCGGAAGAGAACGTTGCAGACCCCTTTACGAAGCCTTTACCGAGATCGGTCCATGAGAAACATCGAGAGTCGATGGGATTGCGATTCATGGGTAGTTGGCTTTAGGTCAAGTGGGAGATTGTTAGAGTAGGTGACCAACAAGCCAACTTGTGGCTGTGGTCTTTCGTATTTATTATGGTAATAAACGAACCCTTATTCGTATTAATGATAAAACACCTTGGCATTCTATATCTTTGTCCCTTTGTCACAAGCATATATATAGTCCTTACAGTTATTACAAGTACTAGTAATTGATCGTTAGGATCGTGAGATATTTACTTAAGTATTATAACTGTTAAACGTGTTCCTAGTCGAAGGGTTACCCCACTAATGAGGATATCGGCCTTTTCCATTAAGACTAGCACTTAGTGTATGTGTACTGCATCTCATCAGTAAACGGTATTGTGATATCGGCATGCATAAGTGGGTGCTCGTAAGTTGACGAGTTCACTGAACTCCCTCACCCTAGAAATCTCTAAGTGGTTCCCAATAATCGAGTAGAGATATCTATGGTATAGTTGTACACCATTAGTCCTTATGACCTAGACATCACCGTGACTTCACTAGAGGACCAGCTGTATCGTGACCTGTCCCTGAGTTCCACCGAGGACCATCCCAAGGGCCAGTGTTCGTGCAGTCCGAAATCTAGTGGGAGGTCTGTGCATTGTAGTCGGGGATTCGATCGCTAGAATAGTCTTGGATGTCCTGTGTGTTCTGATAGTTTGTAATCATTCTAAGTCTCTGGCCAGAGCTGACTAAGTGATGATTAGAGAATTCGATTCTCTAAGTCATGCACGTAAGGATTACAACACTTGGAACGATCGCACCGTCATCGAACATATAAAGAGGTCTCGATGAACCAATGCCTCTAGTTCGATCGGGACATATGAATCGAAGGGACCGTACTGTACGTTAACTATATCTGAAGGTTCTTGCAGGCACTTCATTTGTATCTAGGGAATCATGACGCGTAGTTGCTAGACGCCAATCTTGATTCGTTGGGTGATTAAGGTGAAACGAGCTTCATCTTAATCGTAACTCTAAGGGACGAGTTTTGACCACAAAGGGTTGTGGGCCCACGGCTAGCTTACACCTGAACCATCGAGGGTCACACTGCTCGTGCACATGAGATCTTTGAATAAACGGTCAGAGATAAAATAGTTTATCTTTGCATGATTGGAAGTCAATATGATTGGATCCAACATTCGTAATTTGGAATTATGAATGAGAATAAGAAAAGGAAAATAATAGGCGAACGTGTTAGTGAACTTTCTAAATCGGGAAGTTTCCAAATTTAGAAAGTGCACTGAACTAGGGTTTCCACTTTTGGAAAGTTGGAAAATGAAAGATGCCACTCGTAATGACGAGGATATTATAATGATTCCGAAAATGTAATTGTTGCAATTTTCCGATCATTGAATTAAGAGAGACGAGCAATTAAAGGAACTAACGAACTTAAGCTGTTGGGCCCGGTCCAACTTAAGCCCGCTAGGGTTTTATGCAAGACACTATAAATACAAGATTTATAGGTCTTGCACATACAAGTGAAAACCCTAACCCTAGCAGCCGTCCACCTCTCTCTCTCGGCCTCTCTCTCCCGCGGCCGTCACCGGCGCCGTCGCCGGAAATCTCACCGGAATCGGCCGTTTGTCGGCCGATTGTTTCGGCAGTTTCTTTCCTTCTCTTTTTTCTTCCGTTTTTCTAACTAGTACGTGTCTAGTGCCACGTGTTTAGTAGATCGAAGTATACGAGGTGAAATCCGAGAGGAGGAAGATCGAAGATCGAGGAATCGAGGAGCAGCGCACGAGCCGAAGCCGCACGCTACCCCACGCGCCGCCCCGGAGGACCGCGCGTGAGATTCACGCGCCGCCATGGCCGATTCGCCGCTGTTGCCGCTGCACCGCTGCTGCCCCGATTGTACGGATTGGTTTCCGTAGCAATCTCGACTTGCTAAGCGCTCCTACCTCACGCTTCAAGAGGTAAACACACGAATCCCTTGTTTCGATTCGTTTACGTTTAAACTATATATTCATGTTTGATTTCGTATGATTTTATGTGATTATGTATAATCGTTTTAATCGTTGCAAGCATGTTATTTGGTTTAAACGCGAGCATGTTAATTGATTTAAATTCGGTTAAATTATTTAGCATGTATGTTGTTTTTAATTTCGCTGGAAGCGCAAAGGTACGCAATTAATTGATTTAATTTGTCGGGCATGTGCTTGTGTGCTTTAAAGTCGTTTAAATCACATTAAATTTTTGTTTTCCGCTGCGTACACGTGCCCGAAACCCAACACTGAGACCATGGGAGGTTGCAGATATTTCTTGACTTTAATTGATGATAGGTCAAGGAAGTTGTGGGTCCACATCTTAAAGACAAAGGATGAAGCATTTCCAGTGTTTAAAACCTGGAAACAAAAGGTGGAGACTCATTCAGGAATGAAAATAAAACACTTAAGGACTGATAATGGATTGGAGTTTGTGTCATCAGTCTTTAACAAATTATGTGATGATAGTGGAATCACAAGACACAGAACTGTTAGAGGAACCCCACAACAGAATGGTTTAGCAGAAAGGATGAATAGAACCATTCTTGAGAAGGTGAGATGTATGCTTCTTAGTTCTGGTTGCTCTAAGAAATTCTGGGGAGAGGCTGTAAAAACTGCATGCCACATAATTAACAGAAGTCCATCATCAGCTCTGAACTTCAAGACATCTCAGGAAATATGGACTGGAAAACCACCTTCATATGACCATTTAAAGGTGTTTGGTTGTGCTGCATATGCACACTTAAGACAAGACAAACTTGAAGCTAGAACACTGAAGTGCATTTTCTTGGGATATCCTGAAGGAGTGAAGGGTTACAAACTTTGGTGTATTGAAGCTGGGAAACGTAAGTGCATTGTGAGCAGGGATGTCACATTCAATGAAGAAGTGATGCCACTGAAAACTATGGAGTTGTCTTCTGGTGAATCACGTCAGAATAAGACACAGTTTGAGGTGGAGCTTGAAGATGATGTGATGAATTCTGTTGATGATAATTTAGAAAATACTACAAACTCAGAAGAAGCTTCTGAAGAGACTTCTGAGGAGAGACAAGCAGATGAATCCTCAGATCTTCAAGACTATCAACTGGCCAGAGATAGAACCAGAAGAGAAAGGAGAGCTCCTAAGAGGCTAGGGTATGCTGATATTATTGCCTATGCTCTGACTGTTGTAAATGAAAACTGTAGAAGAGAACCAGCATCATTCAAGGAAGCCATTGCATGTGAACAAAGGAACATGTGGATAAGAGCTATGGAAGATGAGATGCAATCTTTAAAGAAGAATTCTACCTGGAGCATTGTTTGTAAACCAAAAGATCAAAAACTAGTTAGTTGCAAATGGATTTACAAGTTGAAAACTGGAATACCAGGAGTTGAAAAGCCAAGATTTAAAGCAAGGCTTGTTGCAAAAGGCTTTACTCAGAGAGAGGGCATAGTGTAGCACCCCCGTTTACTTTACACTCTATACCGGAAAATGGTATAAAGGTTTTTCTATTAAATTGCAGCGGAAGACCTTTTGAAAAATACGGTTTTGTTTTTCGAAACAAAGTTCTAGAGAAAGGTGGTAAAGTTTTCTCTAGTTTTGAAAATACTTGAAGTGTTTCGCTTCAATTTTAGTTCGATAAAAAAAAATCTTTCTTGAAAAACCCTTGAAGTCGAACACTCCATAGATTTAGTCAAAACAATTTCACTCTTTATTCGGTGCCACATTTTCCTTTAAACATTTTCTTGCTTCAAATAATAAATTCGGATTGTGGTGGAGCTCTTACGAAATCAACATTAGAAAAGAACAAGAATAATCGAAAAACATTATATTATACATAAGGATTAAAATCAATTCCCGATAACATATTCAAGTACTACGGATTACAATCCACTAAAAATATTTTAGTACCAAAACGGAAGTTAATTAAATCCACATAAATTCCATACGGCTCGATTCCTCGGCTTTCCCCGGACTTGGTTCAACTTTGCTCCTCGGATTCGGATCATGAGCTACCTACACCAAGATAACATCTATATGAGCCTTTAAAAAGACTTAGTAAGTATCCAGAAGTAATAACAAGGTTTTGAAAAAGTCTTTACACATAATTTATATATACACACATATATATATATATAGGCATACACAAACACATAATAAACTTACGATCATTCAAACTTACACTTACTATACCTTACCTTTACCTTTCATTTGAATCTTTCAAGGATGCTTAACACCCTTTCATTTCTTTCAAAAGTCGGGTACTTAACACCCTTCTTTTCTTTACTTTAATGTGCAAAAGTCGGGTACTTAACACCCTTCTTTTCTTTACTTTAATATGCAATATGCATGAAAATGAAACTTTAGACTTTTAAAACTTTTTATGAGAAAACCTTGGGCCTTTTTGGAAAAACAATCGTGGAGTTCGGCAATAAGCCGTGTATTTTGGAGCTTGTGATCTTTAACTTTACTATAGTCACGACTATAACTTTACTATAGCCAAGTTAGTGGTTTATAATCCCGATTCCTATGTGAATCAGTCCCTATGTGGACAGGTCCCTATGTAGACCCCAACTATCAACCACTAACCGGAATAGAGTCACGGCTATAACTTTACTATAGCCGAGTTAGTGGTTTATAATCCCGATTCGTATGTGAATCAGTCCCTATGTGGACAGGTCCCTATGTGGACCCCAACTATCAACCACTAACGGAATACCCGCCCCCCGTATCCCATACTTATTCACCTAGATCCACAACCAATTTCCAAACATTTTTAACTTTGAAAAATCGTGATTTATGCATCTTAGACTTATTTATGAATCATATGAAGCTTACATGATCTATCTATGTTTACTTTCACATAAACAAGCATAAAAGTAACAAGTACCACAACAATTATACTTCGCATCTTTAATCAAATCATTGAACACATAATCATATAGAACATAACACTTTTGTTTCACATTTCATTTCATAAATACACATAAACATTTAATATCACATAGTAGCACCAAGAAGAGCATTCTTCAACTTTAACCACATTATAATCACATAATCATATAACCATGTCATTCATAGCATATCAATATCACTCATATCATGAATTATGAAAATTATTACATACGGCATTACTTTACTCTAATCACTTAATACATACACCTTTATTTCAAAAGTTCCATACATCATAACAAATAATATACGAAAACAATCAAGTATTCTAACTTATCATAGAAATCAATTAATCATTTTTCTAAATCTTGCACTTGATTCATAACACCGTTCTAGGCTAGTAGATTGTAATTCCTACTTAGGACATGCAACATGATACCTACACTTAGATCATTAGGCCATAACTTAGAGGTTTCACCTTCATCACTAATTTATCTTTCCTACCTCGGATATTAGAACCATGAACAAATCATACTTTGATAGAAATAGTCATCTTGAGAAAATCAAACAGTTTTGGTATCCTAACATTGAAAAATCATTTCTCTTGAACCACAAATCAAAAGCCTTTGAATTTTTTACAACATATTCCTTTATATGTCTTTAAAACCAGTGAGAAATAGTTTATAAAAATCATCATCGGAGTAAAAGATATAAATAAATTTCTAAGGTGGTACAGTTTTGAAACCTGAACAGAGGGAGTCACTTTAAAAATTTATTGCGCTTCACATATTCATCCAAACCTTTTGAAATTTTAAATCCATATACTATTAGAAGTCTTATATACCCCATAAAAACAGTTTTAGAAAATATTTAGGAAATTATGATAAATAAGTAAAATGGTACAGTAGTGCAGTTTAAAACTCAGAACAGGGGAGGGGACTTCAAATATTTCTTATAAATTATCTACTGTCTCAATCACTGTCAAATATTAGCTCAGATGAGTCCTATAAGTTGGCGTTCTAATCCAATTGGAATCACTAAATTTGAAAGATAAAAACATTAGATTTCATTACTAATTCTAAACTAACTCTAGTTCTGTACAGTTTCGGTAAATAATTCATAACTCATTTATTTATACTCCAAAATATACAAGCCACATATGACCATAACAGAGAGATCTATCCTGATATAAAATTTCGTAGTTTTCATAAATAAACTCGTGGGTGAAACATGGGTTAAAATCCGTACTTATGAATCTGTAAATTTTACATATAACCATCTATTTCAAGATTCTAGACCCAATCAACTTATATGCCTCAAATCCAAACTTTAAACATATAAGATCACCACTAGTAAATCAATAATATTAACATGCAATGATTAGAAACATAAGGATAATAAATTTCATAGAATATCATCATCAAATTTCGGGTTTCTCACCAATCTTCTATTTTCTTTCAAGAATCAAGAATCAAGAGTTAGATTCTCACATGCAAATCTTTAAACATGAAATTAAACATATCAAAACATCATCATCATTTTAATTATCATCAAAGATCAAGGATTCAAGCATGGATCTTAACATGCATGAGACTAAACATATAATATAACATACTATGAGCACCTTCTTTCATCAAACTTTCGATTTATTCAAACAATCAAGAAGAGGAGTTTTTCAAAAGAGAAGAGAAGGGAATACTATTGGTGTTAGCTTGATGTAGCAAGAATTCCATGATTCTTACCGTAGGATCTTTTCAAAATTTGAAGAACTTTGTGGATATTTGCAACCCAACTTCTTTATGAAGAACCTCTTTTATTGAAATGAAAAGAGTTCTTGAACTTTACCTCACTACAAATTTCGAAATTAAGGAAGAAGAAAGGAAGAGATTTAATGGGGAAGGCTTGAATTAGAAGAAGAGATTTCTTCTTCTACTTGGGCTATTTTGATCGATGGAGAGGGGGAAGGAGAAGTGACTTAGCTGATTTTTGGTGTGTGGAAATGAAGAGGAGAGGGTGGTATTTATAGAATTGGAGAGGCTTGTATTCTTAATGAGTAAGTATGAAGAGGGGTCTTTTTGCAATTAGGAGTAACTTGAAATAATCTAGAGGGACTTCTAGGCAATTTCATTTAAGTTATGTTAAAAATAATGCTAAATGAAAAGCCAAGTGGAAATGCACATGGAATAAGTGTATGCATGCAACACATACAATCCTAGCCAATTTAAAGAAGAAGAAATTACTATCAATTAAGCATATAAACTTTCTAGTGGGAGAAAATAAATTCTTATGTTACTAAAACTAAATCCACGTAGATCACATAATTTCACGTGTTCAATCACATTAAACACATGAAATACATTTAAGTTGCGCAAATAGAGAATAAAATCAAAAATATTCATCTAGACATATAATTCACATTAGTTCACATAATTTCACATAAATAGCAAATAAAGCAAATTCAAAAGCGACTAATTAAATTCGCACGTACAACACATATTCATGCAAAGGAGACGAGAGGGAAAATACGGAAACCGGGTATCGAAAACGCGGGGTGTTACACATAGATTTCAATGAAATATTTTCACCAGTTGTCAAACAGAACTCTACAAGGATTGCATTATCTCTAGTTGCCCAATTTGATCTTGAACTTGAGCAAATGGATGTGACAACAACTTTTTTGCATGGAGAGTTGGAAGAGACTATATATATGAGGCAGCCTGAAGGTTTTCACATTGGAGGTGAAGACATGGTGTGCTTATTAAACAAGTCTCTATATGGTCTGAAACAGTCACCAAGGCAATGGTATAAGAGGTTTGATATGTTTATGCACTCCATTCAGTTTGAGAAAAACAGTTATGATTACTGTGTGTATCAAAATGGAAAAAAGGGGCGAGGATCAAATTCTGTTGCTTCTTTATGTAGATGATATGCTGATCATTGGTAAGAAGCCAAGTGAAGTTATAAGTCTGAAAGCCAAGCTGAAGGGAGAATTTGAAATGAAGGATATGGGAAAGGCTAGTAGAATTCTTGGTATTGATATTCTGAGGAATAGAAAGCTGAATCAGATATTCTTATCTCAGAAAGATTAATTGGGAGAAGGTTTTGACCAAGTATGGAATGGCTGAAGCTAAACCTGTATTAACACCTTTAGCTCCTCACTACAAGCTGAGCATAAACCAAAGGCCTAACTCTACTGAAGAAAAGGAATACATGAAGGAGATTCCATATGCAAATATTGTGGGCAGTATCATGTACTGTATGGTTTCTACTAGGCCTGATTTGGCTTATGCTTTAAGCATCTTAAGTAGATTTATGGCTGAACCAGGGTAAAGAACATTGGTTTGCATTGAAAAGTCTACTGAAGTATCTAAAAGGATCTAAAGGAGTTGGACTTCTGTATAAGAGGAGAGTAGATGCTACTCATGTGGTGAATGGATATGTTGACTCTGATTATGCAGGGTGTTTGGACACAAGGAAGTCCTTGCCAGGATACATATATACATCTTATGGATGAGCTATAAGTTGGAAGTCATCACTTCCGAAAGTGGTTGCACTTTCTACTACAGAAACAGAATATATTGCTGCAACTGAGGCAGTAAAGGAAGGACTATGGTTGAGAGGTTTCTTTGAAGAACTGTCTGGGAAGGTGAAAGAAATCACATTGCATTGTGATCAGTGCCTTGTTCCTCATGAGAAATCCTATGTTTCATGAGAGAACTAAACATATAGAGATAAAGTTGCACTTTATCAGACAGGTTATAGAGGCAGGAAAGGTTAAAGATGTGAAGATAGCTTCTGAAGAAAATCCAGCTGATTCTTTAACTAAACCTTTACCATTCAATAAGTTCCAACATTGCTTGGAGCTGGTACAAGTTCAGACTTGGCAGAATTAAGGAAGACAGGAGTGAACTCCTGGCTGCATGTTCTAGAAGGGAACATGGGGGAGCAGTACAAGTGGTGTGATGATATTGTAACCAAGGTGGAGATTTATTATTATATGGTTTCTATATCTGGAATACACACCTATATTCACTATATACTCTCATCACGTGAGAGTCATGTGAGTTTAAGTTGCCTACTCAGCACGTGAGTCAGCCATGTGGTTTGTTACACTTGAGCTGTTTTCATTGGTGGAATAAATGTATGGCTCTTGTGTATTACTTGGAGAGAAAGTTCTCTATTTATATCACATATACATTGAGCTGAGGCAGAGGAGATATACTGGGATACACTGTGAGCAGAGGGAAATTCTTGTGAGAGGGGTTTAGAGTTTCTGGCAGATCTCATGCTCGGTTCAGCTGAGATTATCTACTCTGATATTGTATCTGTATTGATCTGGTGTTATAGTGAATTGGAGCTTGTATTGCTCTCGGGGATGTAGATCTCACATTGAGATTGAACCTCGTAAACCCTATTGTTCTTCTTCTTTAGTTTGCAAGCTGCATTGTGTGTGTTTGCTGTGTGTGTTTAATTTTAATTTCATACAGCACAATCAAAGCTTCATAAATCATAACACAATTGTTAATCAACTATGGGTACTTTGCTTTTGCGATTCAGTCACTATGCGATTTTTTAAACTTGAGATTTGATATTGTTAGCTCCATTTTTAGAAATATTATTTTTAATAAGTGAGTCTATAAACTTAATATTTCTCTCTAAAAAAACTCTACCACACTATTCCATTTTAAATTTGCACAAAATCCATTTTGTTGAAGTTATTTTTAAACGAATATATATGCGGAAAGTACGAGAAGGACTGGTACAAAAAAAATTATTGTGCTTTTCCAAGTGGTGATAGTCCAAGATTACATGGATATATGATAACTTATATATTAAATGGGATGCATAATCATGACTCAATATATATGTCGCGGCACGGGTAGATGCATTATCACAAGAGGAGTATGCGGTTACTGAAATATTGTCAAAAAGTCATGCGCCATCGAAGAAGATTTTTAATCACTTGCAAACTCAGAACTTGGACCTTGACATGTTGTTGAGAAAAATACGCAATACAAAGGCGAAAATAAAAAAAATAAGTTATGGGTGGAAGTTCAGTTATACAATATTTGATGGAGTTACTAGAGGAATATAACTGTTATAAGTAGAATTTTGTTTACACATTGGGTTATTAATTTGATGTGGTTTCATCCTTAGTCTAAATAGGTACCAAATGCCTTTGTGAAAATTATTGATTTTACCTTGGTGCATAATTTGGTTTACCGTTGCAGTGGCATTTATGCACCATGAAAACGAAGAGCATTACACAAGAATATTAGAAAATGTGATAAGATTTTTCGTCTGAGGCATCGAACCAGATGTAGCTATGACCAATAGTGAATGAGGACTTATGAAGGTAGTAGTAAATATGTGTTTGAACACATATTATCTATTATGTCTATCCCATATTAATAAGAATGTGGCTCATCGTACTGCAAAATGTTTATCGGTAACACTAAGTTGCAGGTCCCAATGCCGACTTAAAAGTGACTATTCAGATTATGCCATGAATTAGATGGCGTATTTTTCAAGTTACTAATTTGCGATGTGGCCATCGATGATGAGAGTAATTAAAAACCTGCTGGGGTCGAGAACATGACTTTTGAAAAGAAAAAAAATCTATAAATTAAATCAAAGATTTTAAATCCTATATTTTGTAGAAATATTTGCGTCTAAATACCTATCTCACACTATGAAAATCGATTCACTCCCCATGAAAATACTTTAACCACTGCACTTCCCCCTTTTTAACTTTCGCTTGCACTTAACTCCATACTCTTCTATATTTTACTATACATATAACCCCTCCATATACCTACTCCTAATAATTTAGCATACTTCATAAGTATGTCCAAATCTCCCCAAAATCAAAGATAAAAAAATGAGAAAAAAACGTCTTGCTCATCTCCACTCCCTGTTCGTTCCCACTGTAGCTCTGCCCCTCTTCGTTGCTATTTAAACCAAAAATGGAAGTTGTCAGTACAAGGATCAACTCCATATCATTTCAATCAAGAATAATGCGATTATCATGGAGCTTCATGTTGGTAACAAAAAAGTGTGGTGATATAAATTCAGATTTTTCGTTGGATCTTTAGCACTTAGCCCCATGTGAAAGATTGTATTTGTTTTTGACGAGCGATGAAGACATACATACGATGGTGTTGATGCATATAGTGAAGATGAACATCGTCGACATTCTTGTGACTCAAAAGGATGAGCTCATTTGCGTGGAAACGACTATGTCATAATCAAATAATTTTTCCCTTCATTTTTAGTATGTAGGTGTAATACATAACGTGTAGGTAATGGTCCTCTAGAGTATGTATCTGACGTACAGAAGTATACACGAAGCAGAAGTTGCACTTGGATAACGATATAATCGTATGCACGCGTAATACCTAATCTAGATTCTCAGATCGTTTGTACGTGAGTATCCAAAAGTATCATAAAATTGTGCACTTTATTTTGTACAAACATGTTTCATAATGTGCATACAAATATAATATATATAGTATGAGGGATGGTCATTGTAGTTTGCAAGAAATATGTTATATTTTTCTTTGATTGAGTAGAATGTATAGACTAGTTGAACATGTAGAGTCCAATATTGTATCAACTAAAAACTCGATCGATGCATGGAGAGACTGTATTGGTGGAGAGGGCTAAAGTTTCACATGTCATGATAAATTTAAAGAAATGATCAAAAAACTATTATGTTGCTTTATGTCAATTTGTGCAGTACTCCAGCATGAGGGCAGGCATGCAAGGAGGCTAAAACCCATTCGGAGTCATCACAAAGCTAATTTTAATTGGGTTGCGTTTATCGTAAAGAATAAATTAAGAGGGTAGTCAGGATACAAACCAATTCATTTTACGAAAAATATCCACAAAGTTTTCGATGTGAATCTTAGTGACCATATTATTTAGATGGGTAAGGAAATAACAATGCATAATACTATGGGGTTCAACGGGATTCTTTCGTTCATTGAGAGCGATAAATCCTGAGTGTGTTGCAGACTATGAGATTGATCCTGTTAGTCAGCAATTTATTCGATTGTTTATTAGTTTTGGTATTTATATATTTTTGTATATAGAGTTGTTGATTCATAAAATAACAATAATTCAGAATAATTTTGCACAAGGCTAAAACCGTCTTTAATTTCTTTTAAGTGTCATGCATGATTGGCCAACATCATTGGAAAGTGCAGAACAACAATAAAGATATTCATCCATTCCCAAAATTAATTATAGTTTATTGTTCGGACTTTCAGCAAACAATTATTGTATACATAAAACTTTAATGAAAATAATAAGAGAGAAAAAAAGAAAAAAGGTTTGCGAATTTTAAATCCCACCACGTTATGTTTGCTGTGGACAGACGACGAGCATCTATTTTAATTGCTTTTGACAATCATATTTGTTTTTTCTGTCAATCTGACCCTCCTATTTTTTAGTTTTATTTATTTTTTAATTAATTGGAAAAAATAAAAAAAAAAAAATAAAAGAAAAAAACAGATCTGTTTGATTAGTGCTGAGCAGGGCATATATTGCCATTGTTGAGAGCAAGCAAATAATACGGTATTTCAGTTAATTCCGTTTTCTATTCTGTCCGCGCAAACTAATTTATTCCCTCAAATCGCTCGCCGCTTCCCTCATTTGACCCTTTCCTTTTTCGGAACTATACAATCTTTTCGATCCACTTTAGGCACCGTACAAGTCATTGAAGGGAAAGAA
>NW_012194883.1:10059-24212 GCF_000504015.1 Erythranthe guttata | reverse complement strand
TTGGCGCCACCCTTATGTTCTAGAGTGGAAAGTTGTCGCGGATTTGTTCCCTTATAAATTGTGCGCCCTTCACTTCTTTTCGTACATGATGGAAAATGAACAAATGACTTAAGAAGATAAACGAGCTTTATAGGAAAGTACTTGTATTGTATTGCTTGAGTATTTACAATTGCTTGAATTTATTGGATGCTTACAAATGAAGTCCCTACTCCTCTTTATACTAGGCCACCTACTCAATAGATGATGGGGATCTGTTTGATCTAATGGCTAGAAGTTGTTGGCTAGAACACTCCAAATAATTCCTACAAAATATGTACATACAAAGGTAAGATCAAACAATTCCATCGAATTGAGTATGATTGAGGGTTCTAGAAAGTTTTCTAGAATCCTTTAAGCTACGAATTGATTTTCATTCGTTTGCCGAGTAGTTAAATCAGTTGAAGCTGCTCTCTTCGATAATTAGGTAACCATTGATTCCGGAAACGAGACTTTGATTATGTTGCTGCGTAAATTATTAGCGATTTATAATTTCGTGATCCCAAATGAATCGTTGCCCTAATCTAAACTAATTTCGTGTTTCGCATTGTCTTTTTTTTTTTTTTTTTCAGTGGTTGCTTCGATTCTTGAATGTTTCGTGTTCGATACAATTTCTCGCTCGATAAATATACAATTTGAAGGTCAATAACGGGGCTTAGATTAGATTCATGTTTACGTTTTGAAGTGCAATACTTTCTCCAGTGAATCTTAGTCGTCTGCAAATGGTTCTCGTGATTATTCCGTGATATATAGTATGATTTAGTATTATACCTCCGTTTGCAAACTGAAATGAATTATTTTCTGTAAGTAATATTTCTCTAGCATGTTATTGTTTTAAATATATTCTTGATCTTGAAATTGTGGAATATTCTGTGACAAATCTTTATAGGTAAGATTATGTTCTGGTGATCGATCTGTGCTTAATTGTATGCACTACTCAATGAGTCGATGCGAACATTTTAATTGTTACCAATAAACGTACTAATTTTGACTAGTCATGATAACATAAGATTTGCAGGTCGACCCGGTAAATTATTGTGAATATCAAACATTAAACAAAGTCCAATTTTTTTAGTTGATGTAATGGCTAATCTCCCAAACCAAACGAGGATTTTAGTCAACACACGATGTTGCTTCTCTATTTTCACAATCTTTATATTTTCTCCGAATGTTGGCATTTTTCTATACATTATCAAAGATTCAAATTATGTGTATACAATTGTTTCGGTTACAGAGAAACTAGCATTGTCATCTATATTTGCATGTCGAAAACTAGCATTATAGGCCAAACAGAGCCTAAATTGTCCAGGTCACCATCTCGAAATAAATATCGCCATTTCGCGCACAATTTCTTCGATTGAATCACCATCTCCCGATATTGCACTTTCCTTTTTCTTTTTTTTGTGTGGAGAAATCGAGGAAAACGGAGTTATGATTTTACGTATCGATTAGATTCCGTTCGCACCTACGTACTATTGTGTGAGGGGCACACATTCGAGCTCAATCTCCAAAACTCCTCTTTCAACATTTTGCAATTTAATGGAGATTTCTTGTTTGACCTTACCGTCTTCTAACGTGATAACACCGTCTTTGACGAGTGTGTTCTCGTGACTCGCTTTCCACTTTCCGAGCTGAGTCGACTCGTTAATCGAGGAGCTCTCCGAAGCCTTTGCAGCTGAAAGCAACGGCTGGATGTCGATCTCGGCATCTCCCATAAAATCATCGGTCGAGAATGTATCCTTGTCGTAAACTAGCTGTCATAAGGAGAAAAAAAAAGGCAAATCGATAGTATTTTGTCGCATAAATGTTTTTTGGGGTGGTAATATAATTATGGGAGCTGCTTAAACAAATACCGTTTATTTCTCACTTCAATACCACCAACATAAAAAAATATAGAAAATAAATTGGTAATGACATTATTACCCTTAATGAAATTACCTATTAAATTTTCTATTTTTTATATTGGTGGTATTGAAGTGAAAAATAAACGGTATTTGTTTTAGCCGCTCCCTAAAATTGTAGCTTAAAATTTTATCATCGCAAATATACTTACCAACTTAAGAGGAGGTATATTCTCCGGAATCGACAACATTAGACTCTCGTTCCAAACGGGGTTAAGGTTATTCTTGATGACCCTTGTCTTCATCGACTGGAATTTAAATAAATAATAATAATAAATAAATAAATAAAACTTAGGATCATTATAAACATGCAAATAATGGAAATTAGATTTACTTGATTTCCGAGCGAGAGGATTACGTAGGGGTCGCTTGTCACCATATCTCGAACCGCTAAGTTCGTCCCTCGTACTATGTTAACCTTAATAAGTCCTACAAATTCAACCATACCTGCCTATAACACGTAAATTCAAATTAGTAAGAAAATTACGCATCGAAAAAATTCAATAAAGATTTGAAAAAGTCGGATATATTTCATTCAATAATTCAATTGATTAAAATTAGCATTAGAAGCTATATTGTACAAACAAATATTTAATAAAAAAAATATTTTAAGCAAGAACTATTATTACCATAGAGTTGCTCTTTTTGGTTATTTTCGGCTCGGGTCTTCGCCAGCTGTTACGAAATGCGTGGCCAAGGCCATGGCTTTTGTGGGCCGTGGTTTGTTTTTCGTAACTTTTCTTGTCGAGGGGCAATAGAGATAAAGGGCAGCTGCCCGAAGGACTGCACTGTGAGGAGGGCAGAGTTGGAAACGGGCAGTACAGCTGTAAATCGCAGTTCAAAAACTGATGCAGCTCGTATTTTCTCCTGATCAATAAAAAATAAAATTTACGAGGTCTATAAATTTATGTGTAATGGTGTTGGGAGAAAGGAAATTTTTTTATACGAAGAATTTGAAAATTAAAGTATTGTTTGTCTATATTTCGGTGAAGACATATTTGTTATTGTTCAAATAATGTGAGGATAGTTTTTTTTAACTACCTTATAAAATCGGTGCGCTCCTCTGCGGAAGAGTCGGGTCTTGGTTTTCTATAATGGTCGGGAATACGAGCTTCGTATTTCAAGTTGACTGCAACGTTTCCACCCATTTCTATTAAAGCATCTACTTGATCATTCGTCCATTCATCGAGCTTCACCGAGTAAACCTACATTCGTAAAAAAAATAAAAATTAAATTACTAAAAATAATAAATCATCAATTTGATAAAAAAAAATAGGGCTCGAATTAACACCTTTGATATATGGACTCCTAAGCTTCTATGTACTCCCGAGCATTTTATACAAAAGAAAGCCCCGATGCTCAAAGATCTGGTCACCGAACCCGTTATTAAACAACAATTACAAGAAGCAAAAAAAAAAAAAATATATATATATATATATATATATATATATATATATATATATATATATATATATATTAAATTAAATTAAGTAACAATATAAAAAGACTTACACCCATTTAGGATCGGGTGATCCGCAATCAGCGCAAACTCTATTCCCGGATTCCGATAGCAGACTCTCGAGCCTGCCTCTTGGACCTCATTCACATAAAGCACGAGAATAAAATAATAAAGAATTTGTTGCAATGCATATAAAAACATCAAGATTTAAAAAATGCAATCTTTGTCGATAATAAATATATGTTTACTTACTGGAAGAGGAGGAATGTTTCAATTCCCTTGAGCACTGACTCCATTTCGAAGATTTTTCCATTCGCAAGAGGTCGTATAAACTCGAACCTGGTTCAGTTTATGCATATATTAATTTCCTTAAAATAATACATAAATCATCGTAATTTTGTGAAAGTGGTACGGCTCAATGAACAAACGAAATGTAGTCCTAGAATGTTGTACTAAAACCAATATTTCAAAACAAATCCCGATATCTAATAATGGGTTTGGGTAGAACTCGTCTCCAGAAACTAACTCGATGTGGGTCCCACATTCCACGTATAGTTAAATTAAACCTCTATAAATTAATACAATCGGGTCGGGACGAGCCAAATTCTATTAATTTAACGAAATATTCTTTAGCACGTTGCCTTCGTGTCGGGACCGAGAAAAAATATTATTCAAACGAGGTTATAAATTTATCGAGTAGTAACTTATCGAGGTTCTGCTATATATAAACATTGTAAGAACACGAGAAATTCAACTTCTAACAATACATAAATTTCCATCATTTACCTTTCATGAGATAATTTATGTAAGGAAAAAGAAAATCAATTAATTCAACATTTCAACATCAAAACAACAAGAATCTCCAAAACCCAAAAGGCACAAAAAAAAAAAAAAAATAATAATAATAATAAAAATAATAATAATAACAATAATAAAATAAAAATAAATAATAATTAAACAAAATACCTGGAACATCTTTAGTTTCTGCAGCATTTCCTTGTTGAATAGACATTTTTAGCCTCGGAAATTCAAGGCCCCCCAAGATCAAGAAACAACCCTATGATCTTAAACAAACCATTTCATCACCCTTTTATTTATTTATTTTTCTGCATTATTTAAAAAAAAAGGTTGAAGAAACAAAATTGGGTTTTTTCCCCCCAAAAAAAAGGACAAAATTAAAAAGGAAGAAAACAAAAGCCATAAAAATTATTTCTTACCTGATGAAACAAAGGTGGGTTCTTGAAGTACGATCCAGATGAGAAAAAAATTGAGAGTCATCGAAACATCTCAAAAGCTTTACATGAATTAGTTGCATGTGTATTAATTAATCAATTAATTAATTAATTAGCAAATGAAGAAACAGATGGATAATTTGTCAGCTCTTCAAGGAAAAAAATATTGAATATATATTTTTTTTGGATTATTAGTAACAAAGAATTATTTTATATGATGAACAAAAAAAAAAAAAGAAAAAAAGTCAAGAAGATGGATAATATTGAAAATCAGAAGATTTGGGGGAAGTTGGTGAAAAAAAGGTTCTTGTTTTTCTTTCTTTTTCTTTTTTTTTTTTTTTTGTTTTGTTTTTGTTTTTGTTTTTGTTTTGTCATTTGTTTTTGGTGGTCGGAAATAACCGGACATGTGAATTGTACTTGCCAGTTCTGTTATTTCGGACGCGCACGTGCGGCGCGTGAAGTTACATGAGCTTTTTCTCAGTTGAAAATAAAAGAGTATATTCCACTTTCACCCCTTGTACTTTGGTTCGATATCACTTTACCCCATTATATTCTCGATTGCATCGATTTGCCCCCCTATACTTGAAAAATTATCTCAACGTGGCCCTCGTCATTAGTTTTCAAACCTTTAACCTTAGCACCGTTTGATCTATGTCTGAAAATTACAAAAAATCTACCCCTCCTGGTTTAAATAATTATTAAAAAAAAAAAAAATTTGTGGCTGATGTCGTGGACTATGTTTTCTCGTTTTCTTGAATTTTTAATTATTATTTTTTTAATAATTATTTAACTGAGAGAGGTGATGTTTTTGTAATTTGAGAGCTTAGATCAAACGGTGTTAAGGTCAAATGTCTGACAACTAACAGGGAGGACCACATTGAGACAATTTTCAAGTGCAGGGGGCAAATCAATGCAATATAGAGTAGAAAAAGATAAAGTGATACCGAGCCAAAGTACAAAGGAGAAAAGTGGAATTTAACCCAAAATAAAATCATAATTACCATGTGATCCATCGGTTTTAGGGATCCCAATTTGGCAAATAAATGAGAATTCTCTCAGCATGACAGGCGACAATATTTTGAGTTCTCGATTTCCATGAGAATCGACTAGAGTTTTCATTGTTAGATTGTTCCACTGAGAATCAATCGCACGGTTTACTTATTCATATTGTCTACTGAGTAGTGTTATTTTCTTTTTCTAGGGTTTGAGCCGTTTTTTTCTTTGTTCTGACTCGTCTGCTCTTCTTTGGTATTTTTATCGTAACCCTACCTATCATTCACCTTCTGTCTTCATTATTCAGGATCTGGCGGCGCTGGGTTAGATATCTTACGATCAAGGCTCGCACCTCTCAATCACACTATCTCGATCTCGATGGAATGACTCACAGAATCGATGGAGAAACGATTCACACTCACTTCGGACGAGGAAGAGGTCTTGGTTCTGGATCCGGGGAATCGGGTGCCTAGGGTTTTAAGGATGGAACGGCGGCTGGTAGGGAGAGTGATATTAGATAGGGATATTTCGTTTCATACGATTAAGTCTAACGTACTCCACATCCTCCATCCGACCAAAGGATGTGAAATTTTGCCGATGGCCATGAACAAATTTGTCATTCGATTCAACAAAAAAATCGATCACGCACATGCCCTTGATGGTTGCCCTTGGATATTAGACAAACAGGCGCTGCTCTTCCACGAACTGGCGGAAGGAGAACAAATCAATGAGGTGGAAGTGAAGCTAATGAAAATTGTGGTTCGTGTACACAATTTTTCTATGACACACATAACCACTGAAACGGCAACCCTAATAGGCAATCGGTTGGGCTCCTTCCTACAGCTTATGAACGCACAACACGTAGACATAGCTCATTACATGCGAATCAAGCTGCATCAAGCGGGGACTTTACGTACATGAAACAACTAGCGCAAGGGTGTGGTTGAACTTCAAGTACGAAAGACTACCGAAATTCTGTTTTTTATGTGGGATCCTTGGCCATGGTGAGCACAAATGCCCTCTTAGGTACGAGGACAATTTTGAGGAACCGGGGGACACCCTACCTAATGGAAGCTGGCTAAGAGCGCTCCAGGAAACCGCTCCCCATGCTACCAGGACATCACTTCAACCGTTTACCCCTCCGCTGTCTTTTAACTAGAGCCAGCCAATGAACGTATGCATACGGGGAGTGGAAATATATGATCTTAGCTAGTCGTATCGCGGGGAAAAGCACCATGATAACTTTGACGGAGACAAGGAAAATGCAGAAGGGATGATGGTGGGAGAGTTCAACATTTTCAACAATCCTGTCCAAATTTCGCCAAACCCTAATGACGTGGGTGCACCAAGGAAGAAAATTTCCATTACACAAAAGAACCGGGGAAGAGGCCAGAAGGCGAGGTACACAGTGAAGACATGAGAGAGGCCAAGAGACAACACACAATGTACTTAAGAGAATAAGACACAAGCACAACGGCGGAGACTGCCTCGCAGTCCTGCCGAGCCCAATGAGTTGCCTATTTTGGAATTGTCAGGGGTTGGGGGTGCCCTTGACAATTCACTCACTCGGAGATATGCTCCAAATTTACCACCCCCTTGTGGTGTTTCTCTCGGAAACAAAAGCGACATCACATTTGGTCGAACGACCGAAGAAGAAATGGAATTTATTTGGTGTGGCAGTAGATAAATGAGGAAAATCAGGGGGTCTCGCTCTTCTTTGGCAGAAACACGTCCAAATTGACCTTATCTCCCTATCAAGCAACCATATAGTTGTAGAGATAATGACTAGCTATGCCAGCGACAAGTGGCGGTTTATGGGCATTTATGGCTTCCCAAGAAAAAATAGACGACACCTTACATGGAACTTAATGAGAACAATCGGCGACCAGAGGGATCTTCCATGGATAGTTGGTGGAGATTTCAACGAGATTACCACACAATAGCAGAAGAGTGGAGGCAATCCGAGAGCCACCTCAGCGATTCTGGATTTTAAATCGGCGTTAAGCGACTGCCACCTCTCAGATTTAGGTTACACTGGATCCCCTTTCACATGGTCGAACGGACGGGAGGCCCTTTTCGCGGTCAGATGTAGACTTGACAAGGTGTGCGGCAATAATAGTTGGCGGAGTTTGTTTCCATTAGCCCAAGTTCAACATATGGAATTTGTTGGGTCCGACCACTCCCAATTCTTCTAAAGTTACAAAATACGGTGGCCTATAGAGCTGAACGACAGGGACGACCTTTCCGGTTTGAAGTTATGTGGATTCGTAGAGAAGAGTGCGATACAATTATCCAACAGCAAGGGTCCGAGCCACTTGAGTCGGACCCAATTGATGATCTGCTCTCTAAGTCGGAGAGCTGCAAAACAACTCTCATCCATTGGAGTAAGACAGGTCTGCCTAACCCTAGGAAACGGATTTCAGAGATTCACAAACAAATTCACCAGTTGAGCACGGGAACACGTACAGTAGAGAGCAATGCCAAAAGGAGTATCTTCCAGACAGAACACGAACAGTTGTACCAAGACCTCGATACTTATTGGAAACAACGGAGTCGGATCCAATGGATGAAGGAATGAGACTGCAATACTGGGTTTTTCCACACGAACGCTACAATTAGAATACGGACAAAGTGGGTCCATAAGATCAAAGACGATTTGGGGGAGTGGCATGAGAGCAAAGCTAATATTGAGGTGATTGCGAATTACTTCTCCTCGATCTTTCAGTCCAACCACCTGGATGAGAGTGTGATTGAGAGCGTGGCACAACATATTGATCCGTGGATATCTCACTCGGCCCACCAGTTACTCTCTCTACCCTTCACTGCAGACGAGGTAACCCGAGCAATATCCCAAATGTCTCCCTCTAAATCCCCGGGTTCGGACCTTTTTCCTATCTTATTCTTTAGTAAGTATTGGAGTGTTCTTGGGTCTAATGTGCTTAATTGTGTCCTTGATTTTCCCAATCACAAAAAATTGCCGAGTAAAATGAATTTCACTTCCAATGTCCTTATTCCTAAGGTGAAAAATCCATAAAAGATCACCGAATATCGGCCAATTAGCCTGTGTAACGTCATTTACAAGTTTGGGTCGAAAGCTATTGCTAACCGCATAAAACCTTTTCTCCAGAATATCATATCTTCCACCCAATCAGCTTTTGTTCGTCTTATTACCGATAATGTCCTTATAGCCTATGAAGTGAATCACTTTATTAAAACTAATTCTAGAAAGGAAACACATTATATGACGGTTAATTTGGATATCAGTAAAGCGTACGATCGGATCGAATGGTCTTTCTTACGAAAATTTTTGTGTCGCTTCGGTTTCCCACATCTTTAGTTGATCTTATTATGTTATGTGTTTCTTCAGTTTCTTATGCCTTTCTCTTTAATGGCTGCCAGTTCGGTTCGTTGCAGCCGTCTTATGGGCTTAGGCAGGGGAACCCACTATCCCCCTATTTGTTTATTTTATGCATGGAAGCCCTCATTGTGATGATTCACCAGGCCGAGGAGGCAAGCTCACTCCAAATAATTGTTATTGCTCCAATGGTGCTTAGCGTCTTGATACAATCCTAGCAAGATTAAAGCTGAAGAATTGCAAGAAGAGAAAACGAGTGAGATTCATGGAGCCGTTCCGGTTTGAATTGAAGAATAAAGGCTTGAATCGGGCCTTTAAAGAGTCCATGTTTAGGAATTGGAAGAAAAGAAAGAGGAGAGTTCGATGGACAAGTCGAATTCCATGCATCTGAGATTCTCGCCTATCTATGGCAGCTTTACCATTCAAGTTATAACTCTCTCATATGACGTCCAATTTAGGTGATTCAAATTTCTTTGGAAAGCCAACTGGAATATATACAAATTTTATGTTTTGACCAGAGAGAGATTCGAAGAATAACAGTTTCATAATTGAGCATGACGTGCATGCACGTGCACAACCAATTGTCTACGCGAGATTAGAAGGGTGATCGAGAAAGCCTACTTGATGATCAAGTTACTTAATTTAATTATGCACGTTTTTAAGGATTTATTATGTTTTTATTATTTTAGAGTCTTTTATGGTTATGATTTGTTTTTTTATAAGTTTCCTTATTATAGATTAGGTAAGATTCATTTTCCTTGTGAAAAATGAGTCTTTCTAGATCTTATAAATAGGTTGCCAATTTGGCTTAATTTAATGGACGAATTTTTAATGATTAATTGAGTATTTGGTGAGGTTAATTCTCCTTCGCTGTTCTACAGCAATCTTCGGGATTTTACTAGTGGATTCTTGTAATTTTCTTAGCGCCATAATATTGGTTTCTGGTTCTTTATAGCCACGGGGTCAATATTCCATCTTGATAATAATGCTTCGGAATTTTACAAGTGGATTCTTGTAATTTTCTTAGCGCCATAATATTGGTTTCTGGTTCTTTATAACCACGGGGTCAATATTCCATCTTGATAATAATGGTTTCTAGCTCTTTACAGCTATGGGGTCATTATTCCTTGCTTCTGCCACTTTGATTCCTTTGTTTTTGGGTGTTTTCGATCTTGCTTCCGCGTAAGGTATTGGGTCTCGTAACGAGTTCTACGGGGTTCGTATCACGTCTCATGCCTATGCTTTGGCGACGATACTCTTGTGTTCTGTAAGGCCACACCAGACAATGCCCACACTCTCCATCAAATTCTCCAAGATTATGCAGCTGTGTCGGGACAAGTGGTTAATCTCGAGAAGTCGACTATGAGTTTCTGCCCTACGATGCCACACGACACAAAAAACGCGATTCAGACCATTATGGGGTTCGCGACAGTGGAACGCCATGAGAAATATCTCGGAATGCCATTAACTATGGGGAAATCGAAGCGGGCCATTTTTGAATTTCTATGTGACCGTGTTTGGGCGCGAATTGACAGCTGGGGCGAAAAACAACTCTCGAAAGCAGGCAAAGAAGTACTTATTAAAGCCGTTCTCCAAGCGATCCCTTCTTACCTTATGAGCTGCTTTAGTCTCCCTCTTGGTCTGATCCAGGATATCGAATCAGCGATACAACATTTTTGATGGAGCAACGGGAAGCCTAAATCAATGGCTTGGACTTCATGGAATAAACTGTGCGAACTAAAGGAAAGAGGCGGAATGGGATTCAGACATCTCCGATCGTTTAATCTTGCAATGCTGGCGAAGCAAGGCTGGAGAGTGCTTACGCATCCTGATCTCCTTATCTCCAAACTTCTCCGAGCCAGATATTTTCCTGCCGGCAATTTCTGTCGGCGCCACCTGGTCACCGACCGTCAGCTACGTGGCGTAGCCTGATTCTCGCCCGCCTGCACGTTCAAGAGGGCTATCAAGTTCGCATTGGTAATGGGGTCGACTCGTCCATCTGGGGTGACCCTTGGTTAAAGGATGACGGTAATTTTCATATTATCACTCGTCGCCCATTCTCCTCGGCTTTCCCAGATAAGGTGTCGGATCTTATTTGGCCTGACTCGCTTACATGGAACCTGGAACTAATTTACGACACCTTTTGGCCTCTATACCACTCTAGAATCCTAGTTATCCCGATCGGTAGTGGTTTGGCTAAGGATCGGCTTGTGTGGCACTATTCCCGCTCCGGCAAGTTCACAGTGAAGTCGTGCTACCACAACATTGTGTCTCGCCGAGGTACATCGACCAAAATTCATCCTCTTGGGACGTCGTAGAATAATGAAGCTAAGGACATGTGGAAATATTACCTTTGGCATTCGAGTATTCCACCAAAGATCAAAATATTTGTGTGGAGGGCGGCCTGGGATATTATTCCGACCAAAGTCTCTCTATTCCGCATGAATATCACGATGACCCCATTTTGTGCGTTTGTGTGGAACCATTACGGAAACAACCACACACGCATTGATTGGGTGTAAAGGGTTGCCCGAGGTCTGACAAAGTCATCATTTTCATCTAGATCCTACGACGGAACCACTCTCCTTTCGAAGTTGGGCCGACGGGCTCCGAAAAAAACTACCTCGAGAGTTATTCTGCCTTGCTATGGTCATCTGCTGGAAAGCATGGGATTCGAGAAATCGGGAAGCTAAGGGGAGTTGGGCGAGCGAGGGAGCGAGTTGAGGAGTTGGAGCGAGGACTACCTTCACATATTTCGTGCAGCATGTTTTGAGCAGACTATCACCAAAAGCCCAGCTCCGCAAGTGAAGTGGACCCCGACGCCAAGTGGAATCGTAAAGATTAATTTTGATGCCACAATTCTGCCAGGCCAGTCGTATTATAGAATCTCGACGGTGGCTCGTAACTCCGAGGGTACTACAATCTGATGGAAGGTCTCCACTATCCCTGGTAATGTTCAAGCAGTCGAAGGGGAAGCTCATGCCGCCCTCGCAGCAATCCAGAATGCCCGTAGGGCTGGAGGGCAATTATCATTGAGGGTGATTGCCGCCAACTCATTATGGCTCTTAATGAAGATGAATCTTCCTTATGTTCGTTTGGTGCTTTCTTAGAGGATATTCGTACTCTTGCTTTGTCTTTTGTTTCTTGCCAATTCTTATTTATTCCTCGTATGTGTAATAAGGTAGCACATGGACTGGCTTTATCCATAAATCTTGCTACGTCTGAGGGTAGCTCCCACCCCTTTCAGTTGGCCTCCGTTACCTAATATAATCTCTTTTATTCAAAAAAAAAAAAAAAAGCGATCCCAATTTGGCCCAAATTGAGGTTAGTATTGAAAAATTACAAAATTAAAGTTAGCATTGAATTAAAAATAATAATTTAAGGTTAGTATTGAAAAATAAAAAATTAAATGTATTTGTAACAGGATTCATTTGCATAATATATATCTCCCTTATATAATATGAACTGTTGATGAGATGAAATAGGAGCATTGTGGGTTAAACCTACTTGGCGTCATGGAAGAAACGATTGATCATGGAAGCCAAGGGGTTGTGGTTGCTTTGACCACGAAAGTCCGCTCCAAATGATTTATCCCGATTTACCCATAGACGAACCAGGGGGAAGGTCGTCTACTTCCAAAATTAGTCGGGTCAAGCTCGGACATCATGGTTCTCAAAAAAAAAAAAGAAAAAAAGGTTTATTACTCTCCGCAGAGGGTGAATTAGTTGTTGGCGCAAGAGAACGCGATACAATTTGATCAGAATTCAGAACTCAAACCATATTGAAAATATTCTTTTAGTTAAAGCTCATCAAATATAGTTAGCCTAGCCTAGTTTACATCATTTATAGAATTAACAAGCTACTACACAAGGATATAGTTAGGGGTGTGCACGGGTTAGTAAAGTTTAGTTTAGCGAAAAATCAAACTCATAGCGATAATTTCGGTTTTTCAGATTTAAAAAACCAAATATGTCGGGGTTTTTGTGGTTTTGTGCTCATCGATTTTTCAGTTTTCTGTCTACGGTTTTGACATCAATTCGATTTATTTTTTACATAAAATCGATATTTGATGAAGTGTGAATTTTGGCTTTTCAACCTATTTGTTAGAGGATTAAAATATAAATAACCATCTGAAATTTCCAATACGAAAAAATCCCTCATAATTTATTTTTACCACACATGTTGTTTTTAAGTCAAGACGGTTCATATCGGCTCAATTTTTTTAGTTTTCGATTCGGATTTTCAGTATCTTTGATATCTCCTAGGTAGTGTTTACGTAATACCATGTGTACTTTATCTCTTTTAAGAAAGCCAAGTATACTTGAAGTGATTGCGGATTCTCTTGTCAGTATAAAAAAAAATATAAGAATTTTAACACCACAACCGAAATTCATTGATTTTAATATCATAATGAAATTGAGTTTAAATGGCCCAAAAACATATCTAAGGCCCATATTGTAAGTCCTTCTTGGGACTTGAGCCCGAAAACAACCAATCACATTTATCCACGTGTTCTTTCTCCTCATCTCCTTCTAGTTTTGACCGAGTGAAAATCCACTTCCTCAACAAAAGCTCGTGGATAATTAAATCAATGGCAGCCACACCATTGCCATTGGCCACTCACTTTTCAACAAATTTTTCTTCGATTTCAATTTCCCGCCAAACCACTTATTCATTTCTGCCTAAATCTGAAATTCATATTCATCCCGGAACAACGTCGTCTCAGAGAATATCTCCGGTTCGGGCTTCTTCCAAGCCCGATTCCGCCAATGACAAGGCGCCACTTGTTTCTCAGGTCAGTAAAGATAATTAAAAGCTATTAAAGTCTGATATTTATGTTTAATTGAATATAGAATTATCGAAATATTGACTTGATTATGTAGGTAGTATATCCAAATTTGTTTTTTCTTTCATATATATTTATATGAGCAAATTACTGCACTCCTAATGTATGGCCAAATTATGAAGAAAAAAAAAATCCTTTTTGTTTGGGTAATTACAGCCACCACCCTGCTTTTAAGTATTTTTACATAAAATTTATGTAATTCGGTTGTTTATCGAACTAAATCGTAAGTTTAGTTCGGCAAACGGTATAAAATGTTGGCGTACCGAAATTTCGGTTTGATGTTACCGAATTAACATTTCCAAATTTATCTCTGGAGGGGTCTTTTGTAAGA
>NW_012194882.1:1195795-1247568 GCF_000504015.1 Erythranthe guttata | reverse complement strand
TAGGGTTGTTGCTGGAAATGGTGGCCGCGTGCGAGAGGTGTTGGTTAAATGGAATTCCTTGCCAGTAGAAGACGCCACTTGGGAAGCTTTGGAGGTGCTTGTCGAAAAGTTTCCCCACCGTAACCTTGAGGACAAGGTTGTATTTGAAGAGGGACGGAATGATAAGCCACGTCGTAGCATGCGAACCATCCGACCTAACCGGCGCTACTTGGACTAGTTAGGATCGTGGCTCATGGGTCTCTATAATAGCTTCCTTATTAATAGCTTCTTTATTATTATAATTCCTAGTTATTATATTTTTATAGTATTTTAGTTAAGTTAGTCTTCTTTAATTATTAGGATTAGAATTATTCCTTGATTAGTTTACGTAGCTTTAGGATTGTCTTTCTTTTCTTTTCTATATATTTCAACCAACGTGATAAACAGAAGCACGTCGAATAAATAAAGTTTTCTCTAGTTTTTCTTGCAATTCTTGCGTAGAAAATCTCGGTACCAAAGCGATCGCATCATTTTTATAGTGTTACAACTTTGGTATCACTAATTCTATTTTTCTTATGGTAAGTTCACACTCACCTACACATAACTTTCACATGTTTGTCGGACATGTAACTTCTCAGACGTCCTAAGACATTTGTAGACATATTTTTATTCAAAATTAAATTAAATTTCAAATAGTTTTAGTTTATTATTATCTTTACTATTTCGTTACAACGAACCACTCTAGTCATCATGGACATAAATTCAATTTTGACTTGAGTTCGAATTCGTGAGCAATACTTATTAGGTTAACCTCCTCATATGTAGTTATTAAATATGATTATTTCTCAGGTGGTTTGAAAACTATTACACAAGAACATAGTTTACTCAATAGTTTATGAGTAACTGTAAATTCTTATTTCGAGTAGGGAAAAAAAATCCAAATTTGCTGTTACTATTTGTTAATGAGTTAGCTGCGCAGACCCTTGTGAATTTTCTTTTTAATTGACAAGAGAATTTGGGTGCAAGGACGAAACAAAATATGGTCGAAGTAGACGAGGAAGATAACAGAGAGAACAAAGAAGGAGACAACGTTGATGCAGAGGAATAGCGGCGTATGTCATTTGTCTATTCTGCAGATCGGGTAGAATCTGCATCCAATCTTTGCCAGTTTTTCCAAAAAATTTTTGTCTTTCTCTCTCTAAAGCTGAATACAATGAGTTGAAAAGGAATCGCAAGGTTGAAAGCTATCCGATGATAATACCTAGGGCAAACTCGAATGAAGAGTCCTTCGTCGATCGAGAGATAAATTAATTGATAGGGTATCAAAGAGTATGATGAATATGGAGTAGAGATGGGTGTACATGTGTGTGTTATAAGATGAGAAATAAATGGTATTTCACACAGTTTTATGTCAAAGAAAAATAGGATGTAAATGCTAATTCGTTTAACATGTGTACTTTTCGCGCAACTACTCATATCACAGAGGTGTCACTTGCTAAAAACTCAATTTTGTTTGCCCATAAAACGGTCTTTTGCCAAAAATAGCAACGACAATAGAAGGGTATAATTGTATTTTCGCATCCCACAACTTTGAAGCCTTATTTCTGCAATTGAATTTCTGTTCTCTTTAATTCATGTCTTAACTTCTAAGTTTTACCCCCCAAATGCAATTTGCTTTAATCGTTCCTTCCAGATTATTCGATCAACGCTCAGCATTTTCCGTCGCTGTTTCACCGATCGATCTCCGGCCAGTTTTCCGGCAGCGATCCAGATCAACCCTAAGGTACGCACCACCACCGATCTAGGATCGTCGTCCATATCAGCATTTCCCATTTCCAATTCTCTAATTTAATTTTATCAGAATTCTGATTATTTATAGCTTTCAGCAATCGAACAAGTTTTTGAATTCGCATTACTTTGGTGAATTGATTATTGTTTTTTTTTTTTTGTGTGGACTGAAGGCACTTTTTTTCCGGCGAGGAGAGGAGGCAAAAAGATGAGTCAAGTATTCGAAGGTTACGAACGCCAATACTGTGAGCTATCTGCTAATCTTTCCAAAAAGGTTACTTCAGCTAGTCTCCTTGATGGCGGTAAGAGAAGATTTCATTTTATTTTTTGCCGGTTTTTTTTTTCAATTAATTATATAATATTTGTAGAAATACCATTGTATAAGAATTATTAATATTATGATGTTAGTCTCTTTATATTGCATGCATCTATTTTTTTATGGAGGGTTAATTGGTATATTGAATTGCATGCTAGTTTTTTAGAATGTGTTGCTGTTTCTAGAAAGAATAACTGACCCAATTTCTGTTGAACCTGATTATCTATGATAAGCATATTTGAGTTTTCGAGCGTTTAATTTGATTGATTTTCTTGTTTGCCCCATCTTATGATTGATTTTTCGTCTTCTTCCTACTGGAAATTGTCTAAATATGGTTTTATGACAAGTGTTGCACTTTATTTTAGGAGGTTTACTTTTCGACTTAAAATGTCGATTTGAATCTGAGTGATACTTTTAGCCATCTGAGGACTAACGATTTGCTCTGCTTAAAGAGTTTTGGCACTACGCCTGGGCGAAGCGTTTCTCTATTTTTAATTTCTTGCTATTTTGATAACTCAATGAGGATTGCCGTCACACTTAAACTATGAGATAGAACTCTCCACTTTCAGTTTATCTCGGAAAGTATATAGAAAATCTCTGTATCCCTTGATAATTAACTGTTAAATTACTTGTGCAATTGAGATTATACCCTCGGGATTTTGTGTTCTGTTTGTACATTTGCTTGATGTCGGTACATAAACTACAACTGATCTACATGCATTCACATTTTTCGAATGCTTTTTCGATAGTCTATTATGCCGAGTGTAGTCTCTCTTACGTGAGTATGACAGATCATATTGTGTACAGGGAGTGATCCCCTTACCGACTATTTAATTCTGCTCTTATAATTTCTGACCCCACCCCACCCCACTCCACTCCACCCCACCCCAACCAAAATCTGGTAGTTCCGACTTTAAACTTATATATTTCAGATCGTGTAAATCGTGCAATAGGCACAATTTGTTCATCAGTTAATGCATAATTCATTTTTTTTTTCACGAGTAAGATCTTCACGAGAGCTATATGTACGTTCTTTTGTAATTCACTTTCATTGGCTGAATATATTTGTTGATGATAGATACCTTTGACAATTGCAGAACAGAAGAAACAGAAAGTATCTGAAATCCAAGGAGGATTGGAAGATGCCGAGGCACTGGTAATTGACTACTAACAGAAACACATTAAAAGAAATATATATATATATATATATATATATATATATATATATCCCTTTTGAAGTCTATATTTACATATGATCTGGGCTTGATATCCTAGATACGTAAAATGGATCTAGAGGCTAGAAGTTTGCCACCAAGTGTAAAAGCTTCACTTCTTGCCAAGTTGAGAGAATATAAAACAGATTTGAACAATTTGAAAGCCGAAGTGAAGAGAATCACATCAACGAATACCAATCAAGCGGCACGAGATGAGTTGATGGAGTCGGGAATGGCGAATACGCTGACGGTACTAATGCCTTCCATTTTGTTTGTACTTTCATTCTTATTGAATCGAAATCATTTCTCCTTAGCAATTGAGAAATGGGGGGTACCTTATACTTGTATAATTTATTTTCGATTCTAGAAATATGCCCATGTTAGTGGTTGATATTTATTTGGCTGCGTGTGTAATTTCATCGTCAATCGATACAGGCATCAGCGGATCAAAGAGGAAGGTTGATGATGTCAACAGAGAGAATAAATAAGTCGAGTGATAGGATAAAGGAAAGTCGAAAAACAATGCTGGAAACCGAAGAGCTTGGAGTCTCTATTCTTCAAGATTTGCACCAGCAACGTCAATCACTCTTGCATGCACACAGCACAGTACGTCTCGTCTTTTGTGTTTTTTTCTTTTTTTTTTGCAATGAATAATGAGTATCAGATTTGAGCCAATCGAGATTAAGATTATCAAACGTGTTCTCTTTTGCAGCTTCATGGGGTGGATGACAACATTAGCCGAAGCAAAAAAATTCTGACAAACATGTCCAGAAGAATGAGCAGGAACAAGTGGATAATCGGCTCCGTTATAACTGTCCTAGTTATAGCGATTCTCCTCATTCTTTACTTCAAGCTTACCCATTAACTTACCAGGTTTGATTGTTGTAATCCTTTTTTTTGAACGTGCATGTTTTCTGAACAGTATTTGGTGAGTTGTAATTGTAATCTTGTGCTTTCGTCCATGTCTAACGTTGCTCGAGTTCTTAACCTTGGATCTGTTACCGTTTGGTCTTTGTTTGCTTTATGCAATCCATGAAATTAAACCAGTTTAACTTCCTCTTCCTATGATGCTTTCGATCGAGTTTCTGAGAATATCCTCTATTAGAGCCTCATAATCTAGAGATAACAATGGTATGTGTATATATATATATATATATATATATATATATATATATATATATATATATGGGGTAAATTACTACCACCCCTGAAGCAAGGTCAAATTACGAAAACCGCTCTCTTGTTTGGGTAATTACAACAATTCCCTCAACTATGAATCTTCTTATTCATTTACCCTTATGGTGTCAAATTCAACATAATCTTCTAAATTTCGTGGAATGTTCTCTAGTTTGTACTTTTCTTTTTTGCAAAAATGCAGTTTCTGATACACCAAAATCTGATATTTACAAGTCAAGAGACAATGTGGAGTAATGGGGTAAAATGGGCACAAACTGGAGAATATTCCATATTATCTAAAAAATTCCACTAAATTTTAAATTTGACACTGTAATGGTGGACGTGTAAAAATATTCATAGTTGAGGGAGTGGTTGTAATTACCCAAACAAGAGGGTTTTTTTTCTTCGTAATTTGACCTTACCTCAGGGGATACCCATAATTTACCAGGGGATACCCATAATTTACCCCATATATATATATATATATATATATGCAAAATGAATAAGTATGTCATTATATAACAAACTGCTACATAAAAGCAAAACATTATATCCTCAGCTAGAGAATAAGATAATAAAGCTTCTCATAGATATTACAGTGTGTTACACTACTAATTTCGACATATGAAACCACATTTCGACTTTCACATTCTTCCTATTAAAACAGATAAAAATCCGTACCAGCAGTTTGATTTTTCCTAATCGTACTCTTCCTCGTCATTTTCTGCTGAAGCAGGTTGCCCATTCAAATCCACACTAACACCGTTAACCTTCCTCACAAACTGGCCCTTCACACGTGGTCTTCGTTCCGCAAGTTTTTTCCGATTCACATACCTTATCTTTTTATCGAAGCATCTTTCCTTTCGTTTCTGCCTGAACTTAATCAAGGCCGCCACTCTACGGTCAACACTAGTCAACTTCACTTCATTGGACGAGCAATTTTCAGATGAAGGCCATGGATTTGGTGCAGGCATTTGACCTGGTTGTGGGTACATACCAAAGGGGTAATATGGGTAAGATGCCATCACTGGAATTTGAGGAGGGCATTGTGGGATTTGATTGTAGTTATGTACATCAGGTTGGTTGTTGTGATACATAGAAAACGACGACATCATCGCTTGATTCATAAACGCGGAGATGTAATAAGGATAGAACTCTTCGTTTGAGTTCCTCTCGATAGGAAAAGATTCGGGATTATTGTCTGTTGCTGCTAATGAATGGTTATCGCGAGTTTCTCTGCTATCGGGTATTTGTATGCTTGGATTCTCCATAATGGTCAAATGCTGAGGTGTATTTTCGTGGATTGAAGAAGACGAACCCTGGTTGGTGCTTTCGACTGTGCTTGATTTGACGTAGGTGAAAAAGGCAGAAGATTCGCCTATCTTCAGTTCGCTCTTGTTCGGAAAAGATGGCATTTGTCCTGGAAATATTTCAAAACCACAGTTAGATATATGTAGCGTCTGATAAGCTGTTTTAAGAGCTGATAAGCTAATACAACTTATTTTTCAAATTATTTTTTTAAGTGTTTGGATAATGAGCTTATAAGTTGTTTTTACTCCTTATAACATCTTAAAAAAGGTAGGTGGGGTAGATGTATTTTTTAAACATATCGTATTTGCTCTCCAACAGCTTGTTTTTTGATTTTTTTGGCTCATTTTGACAACTTATAAGCTTAGCCAAACAGCTTATAAGCTCATTTTGACAACTTATAAGCTTAGCCAAACACCCTCTTAGTATTTCGTAGGTAGTCAGAAATTGAATAAATTGTGTAATCCATTCATTCACCTGTCCGTCTGTCACTAATGCTTGGCACTTCAGGCCGACACTCTGAACGAACCCCAATTGCAGTAGCTATAGGAGCGGCGATGGTGCTATTCGTCTGAAAAAATGGGAAGGGCGAACAAATCCCGACGGAGCAAATGTTAGTTAATAAACAACTAATTCAACAGGAGCTGAAAATCCCAAGTATTGGATAACTTTGTTGCGACTCGCGAAAAAAAAAATCAAACCCACCTCATTTTCTTGATGGGTTGAAATATGCGTCTCTGGGTTAATGCTCGTTCCGGATTTGTCATCTGTATCATCCGAAAATAAAGTAGTGCTGCTTGTATTAGCATCACTATGGCCCGACCCAACTACATCAAAATCGTAACTCACAATCTTCTTCTCCACTAGTCCAAGCTGTCGATTGAAAAAAAAATAAGTAGATACATAATTATTACATAAACACAAACGTAATACACAATGTCAAAAAAAAAAAAAAAACACGAGTTACTTTGTTTGAATTAAAAAAGAAAAAACTAGAGCATACCATTCGCCTTCTTCTCCAGACGTGAGTCCACAAGTTCAACAGCTCATTAGTACGTAACGGCTTCACTAGGTAGTCAGCTGCTCCAAATTTCAGGCACTTGACGACAATAGGGACCTCATCTTGCGCTGACATCACTAGAAACCAAACAAAGCAACCGTAAGAATCTATATCGGGCTTCACTATAAAATTTGAAATAAAAAACAACAATTATACTTACTGATGACGGGTACACGTCGCAACCCTTTGTCCCTCATGATATATTTCAACATTTTCAATCCTTTTGATACTGGTAGGTCGACTTCCGAGAGAATAATATCTATATCAGGCCCCTGAGCATTTAGTGCCTCGATCACTTGCCTCGGTGACTTTACGGAAGTCACTGAAAAGAAAAGGGCCAAAAATCACGTAACAGTTAAATGCATATACGTTGTACGGGATATACGATCATCTAAGCTTCATAGCAACAGTCGAATTTCAAAGTGGTAATCAACTCTCTGGAATCAATGACTACTTTGTATGCTTAACAACACTGTATATTCAAGAATCGAAATATATTATCTGCTACATATGAACTCCTAGTTCTCTGCGTTTCTTCTGGAGCTTGTCTAAATTTCTTCTCATTTGTCATGTCTTAACACGAACTAACTGAAGTAAGGTCAAATTACGAAAACCCCCCTCATGTTTGAGTAATTACAACCACCCATCAATTATGAATCTTCTTACATGTCCACCCTTATGGGGTCAAATTCAACATACTGTTCTAGATTCCATAGAATGTACACCAGTTTGTACTCGTTTTGTACAAAAAGACAGTTTCTGATGCACACCATAATCTAATATTTACAAGCCAAGAGATCTATCTTTCATCTTGTTTCTAATTGTGGAGATCGAATGGGGTAAAACGGATACAAAACTAGAGAATATTCCATATAATTTAGAAGATTCCACTAAATTTGATACCATAAGGGTTGACGTGTGGACGTGTAAGAAGATTCATAGTTTAGGGGATAGTTGTAATTAGTTAAACATAAGGTTGTTTTTTCGTAATTTGACCTTCCCTCAGGTGTGTCCGTAATTTACCCCCATAAACTATGAAGTATTGATTACTTTATATAGCTTCTTACACATGAGCAACAGTTTCTGAGATCTATAAATTACCTACACCAGTCGACGGCGACCATAATAATTTGTGAATCGGGTTAATCGAACAACACGCAACTTCCAACTAAATCTATGGCAACATAATTAATACTTGAGCCATCAATTAAACCATAAAAAACATCAATTCAACTATAAAACATCAATTAAACTGTATTACATCAATTAAACCAGTAATTAAACTATGGAAAAATAACCATCAATTAAAAATATCCACAAAATTCCTAATAATTAAGAAAATAAAAATTAATTAAAAATCATACCTTGATAAGAACATTGAGAGAGAAGTGTAGAAATCTCGCCGGAGCTTTTTTCATCATTTTCGCAGAGCAAAATCCTCACCTTACTCCGATCAATAAATCCCTCCCCACCACTCCTCTCCATCACCTTCCTCCGCCGCCGCAAATGTAACCCCGGTTACAAATTTCTTCTTCTAATTTCCGGAAATTCACATCAAACCTTCACCAATAAAAAAAAAAAAAAAAAGAGGAATTGCCAAATTCAACGCCGACACCTGTCACGAATCCGCGCACTTTAGCACCGACCAATCGGGCCAGTCTCTATATTTTATCTGGTAATCCAATGGCGTCGTCTTTTTGTTCAACCGGTGGTGGTGGGTGCTAACATGAGCTTCGCAACTTGGAGAGATGATCGGCCGTTGAGATATGGGAACTGAGGGTGTGGATGGTGGCGCAGGTTAGAGAAAGGATGACGTGGAAGGAGAGAGGAATTAGAAAAAAAGTGTTTTGTCTCGATGTCAGCTGGCAGGGAAAGATATTTTTTTAGAGGGAGAGAGGGTGCCACGTCACATTAAAGATCTCGGAAAAGGAAGAGAGAGGAGAGATCTGAATCAAAAGAAAGATTTCAAGTTTCAACGCGTTTTTCTTATGGGACCCACATCAGTTTTGTGGGATATTTCATTTTTGACTGACATATTGATAAACAATCTCAACTGTAATAAATTAAAAAATTCAGATTTGTTAAAGAAAGGTGTTGAAATTGGAGAGATTTTTTTGAATTTCTTTTAAGTATAGATTTTAATCTGATACATTTAATTTTCATCTTTTGGTTAATCTTATTTAAAATATCGTATATGCTTCAATTATGGTTGGCAATCGGGTTATGTGAGTTGAGCTTGGGTCAGTTCAATCTCATATATCATTAGATCTTGTTAGCTCAAACTTATATCCATCGGGCCTTATTAGTGTTAGGGTCAAGTTCGACTCATGCATTTTTTCGGGTTTATACCGGGGTCATTACTATATAACTGTAATAATTAAAAAAATTATAAAAACAAGTGATAAACAAGATTTATCTTCATTGAAGCCAATCCAAAAAAACCGTAAACAATCTTTACAAGTTACTGGGAAAACTCAAAAACAAGACTAAAAGAACTAAAAAAAATTAATAACTTTAATTATTGGAAACGTTTTATATTCTCAAATCTTGGTGATAAATATCAATAATTGGATTTCGGTGGGTATTTTGCATTTGATTCGGATTTTACTCAGTGCCACCACCACCACTTAATTCATTTATTTTGCAAAATAAAATAGTCTCATACGACCACAACGTGTATGTTGTCATAGCATTAAAATAATAAATATATTATATATTTCATTATTAACCTATAATCGGTTTGGCTTTATTTGGATTCAGCCATAGTAGGCTCAAACTCGGCTCATAAATAAATTAAGTTTAGTAAAATAGCTCAAACTCAGCCCCGACTCACTAAAAAGTAGACACGGCTCAAATATAATTGGGCCGAGCCATCGGGCTTCGGTTAGGCCCGGCTCAATTGCCGGTCCTAGCTCCAATATATGATAAATACTTTATGAGCTGATAAGATGTTAAATTTTATTTTAAAATATTTTTTGAATTATTTCGATATGAAACTTATAATCTAATAAAATATTTTAAAGAAATAGATTATTAAATTCAAATTTTAATCCCACTTGTATATTAATAGGAAACATTTTATTATTTTCTCAATAAATATTAATTTTTATTATTGAGATAGTAGGAATATTTGTTTGTTTAATATACATATAAAATATGAATAGAGAATAATTTATCTTATCATCATTACCATAAGTTTTATAGTAATATTACCTTATATTTTTAAATAATTATTAATCTTGATTACAAGAATACGTTGCTCGAAAAAAAGATATTAATCATGTTATACAATAACATAAAATAATTAAGGGTAAATTTGTATTTTGAATCATCGCAATGTCCTTAGATGTGAAATTATTAAACCTAGAAATCTCTAGGTAAAGAATATTTTTGTTTATTGTTCAAATCTAACAATCCCTTTTTCTAAGTACTTGATGTGTATAAATCGTTATTAGAATGATTTATTAATTAAAGTCTATAATTTATTTATTAAATGAAATACTAGGATTTTAAAGCATATGTAGTTCGTTGAAAGCAATTTTTTTTTTTCATTCCAATTTCCTCGCAGATAATCCGCACTTTCTATAAAGGGGAAAAAAGTTGCGAGTGGTGAAGTACGTAGAAGAGTGAGGTCACCCTGGCAATAAATAAAGCGTGGAATAACACGACGTCGGGCGTCAACTGCCTGAAACCTATTACCAGCATCATGGTAAATAGCAAGTAGTATATCGACTAATGACAAGCGAGATAAAGAAAGCAACAGGCCGTATGTGTAAAACCTTGCCACGGGAGAATGACCCAAGTACACCGTAAAGCACCTGCTATGAGGTAAAAAAAACATCGACCACCCTCTGTGGGATGTATAAAATTTATGGCGTTATTTTGGCATTCAAGAAAATCTTGATACTAACCAAGTCCCCCACCGTGAAAGCGGTACCCCCTGATTAAACTTAGTTAAATCACACCGGCTCAAAATTTCCACTCGGAACAATTACATTTTATTGGAGACATCAATATTAAGTGATATATTTCGGTAACAGCTTAATTTTTTTAGTTGTGATGGTCATTCAACATGGTATCAGAGTCAAATCAAATGAAAGGACCTGAGCCGAATCCCAGCGTCACCAATTTCAAATATTTCAAGTGCAATGCTTCAAATGTAATTCGCCATTTTTCTTCCCTTTCTTAACCCAATCAACCAAACCTTCACTTGGCAAAAATTCAACCAACTCTCCCATTGCACTTGCATTTAATCCAACTACCCAATTAACCTCACTATCCAGCCCACCAACCATGTAGCCAACTAACCCCACTTCCCAGCCCATCACCAAACCCACCCATAAATCCAAGTCCAGTCGGCCCAAAAACTACAAGTCAATCAAACTTCAAAATAGAATAATAAATGTTCTAAGTGGCCTTACTTGAGAGAGGGACTTAATGATGTGTATACATTATATTAAAAATAATTTATCAATTAAAGTTCATAATTTATTAATTAAATGATCATACTAGGCTTTTAAAGCCTATGTAGTTTGTTTAAATTAATAATGGTCTTATGACCTAATTACCCGGCCCATTTGTTATTTAATTAGAGGCCCATGAGAAAGCCCCATGAAAATTTAATTAATTTGGAATTCCGGTAACTGACTTGAATTTGATCGTCGGATGGCAATCGCCGGTCAACCCTGGCGAGCCACCAAGTGTCCGAACTGCTCTCAGTAGGGAAGCTAGTGTACGGCCAGGGTTTGCCGTGACCCCCCCTCAATTTTTCTTTAAGTACTATATATGTAATGTATATATAATTTAATTGTCTTTGTATCGTGCTCCTATAATTTTGTACAATTTAATTTTATATAAAAAATAAAATTAATTATTTTTAATTGAAGAGAACACAAAAAAAAAAAAAAAAATAGTGTAACAAGTTGAATAAAAAAACATAAGAATTGTGGATTGGAACCATGGGCGAGTCAATTCTCAGTTGAAAAACCAATCACTATTTTAAATTTATATTTATATTTAGTCCACCAAAAATCCAACCTAATTCAAAAAAGTCTTAAAAGTTTTTTTTTCTTTTTTTTTTTCATTTTCTATCTTCTGGTTTTGTAAAAAACAAAAAGATGTCATAATTTTTTTCTTCGTGAGCGCTGCCCTCAAACCACAAAAATATTAACCTGATTATGTAACAAAATCCTCGACTCCCATCACTCTTACAACGATCATTGTTGTCATCAACTTTGTTTTTATTTTTAAAGTATATTCGGGTCTCAACGATAAAATTCTGGCTCTGCCACTGACTGCTTATATAAGAGGATTTGAGGATTGTTGAAAAGCAAGTGGAGAGCTACTCAACAATTCGATTATTGCTCTCATGGTACCAAATACACGTGGCAGCAGAGATCGATTTAAATGTCATTGTTTCGACGAGCCATAAATATATATATATATATATATATATATATATATATATATATATATATATATATATATATATATATATATATATATATATATATATATATATATATATATATATATATATATATATATATATATATATATATATATATCAACACGTAAAATGTACGTTTAGAACATGATGTAAATTAAAAAATAATCACATTACACAGATTTTGTTAATCCATGATTAAAACGTAATGAACCCGAATCCATAGCTACTTGAGCATAAAAGAAATCTTGTGTTGCAATGAGATTTCATCTTACACAAATTAAATCTTATGGCCCCTATACACGGGATTAATTAAAACCGAATAAATCCGACAGGAAATTAATGAAAATTAGAAAATATATGTTCAACAAGAGGTATTTAATTAACTAATTAATTAATTTGCGATATCGAAATCGATCCATAGCTACTTCTGCATGTGCATCCACAAACTGGAGAGCTGATCTTTGTGCAGAGGCTTCACAAGATAGTCAGCTGCTCCGAGGCTCACCCCCTTTATCGTTATCGACACCTGGTCTTGCGTCGTTATTACTTAATCAAAACGAAAAAACACGATCGATCGTATCACAATCTTCGTTTTCTTGTCAGAAGAAAGAAAATAAAGAATATATATATAGTATTTGATTAATAATTACTTACTGATGACAGGGATTTGTTGTAGTTTCTTGTCATGCATGATGTGTTTCAACATACGAGCGTTGTTCGCCATCAAGAGATTGACTTCGGCTAGGATTATATGCGCGTGCGGTCCTTCCGAATTTAGTGTCTGGTATACCTCTCTCGCTGTCCATACTGCAGCTACTAAAAATTCCGAAAAAAATAATCGTATTAATCATTGGAATATAAAATATTATGGTTAAAACTTAATGTTATTTCAAATAAAATCTTCAAATGTTTACTTGTTATTTTCCAAATAATATTATCTACAAATATTATGGTTAAAAGTTATGTTGATTTTAGATAATAGTATGTGATATGACTAGATTACCCTTGCGATTAATGTTTTTGAGAGATTTATAAGGGCAAATTTGGAAAACAAAAATAATTAATGCAACATTTGAAATTTGAAAGTCTAATATAGAAATAAAAGAAAAAAATTCCAAAGCAACATTTAACTTGAAATACCTGCACTGTTATTGTAAAGATCCAGGGTACATGTATGTAGATGAACAAATTCTAAGTAATTAAACATTAAATAATTAATTAGTGCTAATTAAGTACAAAAACAACGATACATTTTTAGTTAGTTCAATGAAATATATGCATGGGGTTTATCGTAATATTTTAACAAGCAATGTGGTTTTTAATTAGACAAAGTACGAGCTTACACGAACAAATGCAGAACAAAAAATGTTGAAGAAAATCGAGCAAAAGTATACTACCTTGGTAAGAATATTTGTTAAGAGCAGCCGATATTTCGTGGCAACTTTCTGCATTGTTATCGTATAGTAGAATCCTAATCTTGCTTCGATCTGCGTGATCACGTTGATGACAAATGACGCCTTTGCCCTTGTCCATTGTTCAATGTTTTAGGCCGACGATATTTATATTTTCTGCACGTAATGCATGCAAAAACCGACGATATTATGTTTTAGGCCGCAATGGAAATGACCTAAATAATCTTAGTGTGACTTTTTCTTTCCAACTACCGCTCAAATGTGTTGCTAAAATAGCTCGTTTTTCGACCTATATTATGCACGTTTATTGTGAGTTCTTCCAACAAAGAGTTTGGCCTGCCAAATTTTAAGGGCAAACCTAACTGTTAGTTATACCTCTTTTTTCCTTTTCCCTTTGTTTCTTTTACTTCTCTGTACTTAACATTAAGATATCATTAGTTTCTAACAATGTTTCAAGGTTGATTGTAATTACCGATACCACGGGGACCTTAAAGTTATATTAGCATACCTCAGGGGTGTAAGTGTAATTTACGCAAGTTCAAAAGAAAAGAAAAGTAGAGCCTTCTTAATAGTTGATTATGTTTAATTTATTACTCCTCATGTTCCATAATATCTGTCTCTTTTAACAATTTTTTTTCTTTCATATTATCTGTCACTTTACAATTCCAATGTTGCATTAATTATATATTTTTCAAGTATACCTTATTAACTCTCCAACACTCTTTCTGCAATAATTAGTAAACAATGGTATTTTGATCTATCTATATCTATTTTCCTAAAATCGAGACATATTAATTAAGATTCTTACGACTCGTACCAAAAAAAAAAAAACGACGCATATTTAGAAACGGAGGAAGTATAAGATTGACAATTAATTAGTACTTATATAAGAGAATATAATGACCATTTCTAGCTCAGTATTATCCTGTTCAATTTGCTAAAATAGCTCATGATTGCCAGCCCTTAGATTTTGGTTTACCAAACCACGTGTGTGACCATTACAAGTGTATGAGCCAATAAATTAGAGCCATTATATTTTTCATGGGTAAATTACATCTACGCCCATGAGGTATGCTAAAATAATTTTAAAGTCCCTGTAGTTTGATAATTACAATCAACCTCTGAAACATTGTTAGAAAGCCTAACGGAATAATGTATTGGATGAGTTATTTCGTTAGGGTTCTAACGAACTATTAGTTTCAGACAGTGGTTGAGACAACATAGAGCTGGGGGTGATATGACTCTCCTAACATTTCTTAAATCCTAATTATTTTATATAAGATTTATAAATTTTCGTCTATGGTAGCATTAACGCCCCCACTGGAAACAAATATAGTGCATGTCCGTCCCCAGGACATGAAATCTTGGTTCCGGTAATTGTTTCAGGGGTGTGTCTATAATTACTAATACTACAGAAATCTTAAAGTTATTTTAGCATACCTCATGGTGTAACTGTAATTCACCCTATTTTTTTAATAAGTTGAGGAAAATACTTTAGTTGTGAACCAATAAATATGGGTTTATTGAATTATTTGCTAGATGTTTGGGCTATTTTCAGCTACTCTCTACATGATAAGTGAAAAAAACGTGGAGCTGGAAGTATTTTACCACGTGTTGATTTAAATTTAGGAAAGTGGGAATTCTTCTTTATGATGTATGTCAATGTGGAGAGTCGCCCACAAGTATTTACTCTATTATGAGGAGGTTGTCACTTATTTAGCACATGGAGAAATTAATATATGGGAAAATATTGTTTTTCTTTTTGGGAAACTTATAGTTTTCACCCCTTCAATTTCCAATGATTACGCATTTGGTCCCCTATGTTCACAAAAAAACACATTTAGTCCCTTATGTTTTAATAACTTGACATTTTTAGTCATTTTCGTCAATTTACTGTTAGTCCGTCAGCTACAGTAGTGAGTTTGATTATGTTAGTTTTAACGGAAATTTGAAGGAAATGACTAAAGATGCTGAATTTTTGAAATATGAGTGACCGAATGTGAAATCGGTGTAAACATGAGGGATGACAACTATACATTTTCCTTTTTTTTAATTGACAAGAGAATTCGACGCAAGTCGTATTGCATTGGCTAAACTTCGCTCTCGTTCAAACTATTAGTGTATATTTTTACACTTTATCATACCTTTTTATTTGAGCTTTTGGTGTGTCTTAACGATAATTGGTGCTTAAAAAGTTAATTTATTGTATTTTAGGTACAAATTGAAGAATTGGAAAAGTATGAGGTCAAAACTGCAATTTTGGAGAAAATATGGGCCAAAAGTGAAAAAATCAAAAATCTGAAGAAATTAGGCTGGGACGGCCGTCCTAGATTTACACTTAAAATTGAGACGGCCGTCTGAGAAGCAGAAATAACCTCTGGTTTTGGGACGGTCGTCCGAGTTTTAGTACAAAATTCGGGACGGCCGTCCGAGATGACGAAAAGGCGCACTAAAGGAATCCTAATTGCACAAGGAAACTACCTTCTTCTCCAAATTTTCCACCCTATATAAGACCAAGACAATCACACAATTGGGAATTTTTCTTTTTACGCAATTTCAAGAGCAACAAAACAATAACGAAGACGAAGAATTCGAAGACTCCAAGCATAGACTTATCGCCACGAATTTGATCCCATACTTATTTTCTTCTCTCTCATTCTCTCACCCACTTTTTTTTATTGTTTTTTTTTTTTTCTTTCTTTCTCATTCTTACAAGATTTTTTTACCATATCTCTCTTCCTGCACTCTCACCTAGGGGTGCAAGTTGGAACGGAAATTCCAACTTCCGCCAGTTCCGATCCCAAAAATTCCGATTTTGGAACAATTTTTTTCATTCCGACTTCCGAAATTCTGATTTCCGAATTTTTCCGATTTGTTTGTATTGGAATTGAATTATATAAAATAAATTTAGAATTTTCAATTTCCGAACCGATTTGATTTCCGAAATTAGTTCCGAAAAATTCCGGGTTTTTTCCGAAAATACACCTATAAATAATAAATATTATATCATATTTTTTTTTTCCGAAAAATACACCTATAATTTTTTTTTGGATTTTGACATAATGAATTGTTGTTAGAAGTTTTATTAAATATTATGTTGTGTTTATTTTTATTTATTTTTTGAAATGAAATTTAGTAGTTATTAGTTTTACTTTTATCGACGTGGATGTTCTTATTTTTGGAAAATTATGAACATTTTAGAAAATTCCAACTTATCTGGATGTTATTAGTTTTGAAATTTTTAAGCTTATGTGATTTCCGACTTTTTTCCGAAATTCCGAAATTTCCGAGCCTTTTGGAATTGGAATAAATTTTTAGATTCCCAAAATTTTGGAATTGGAATAAATTTTTAGATTCCCAAAATTTTGGAATTGGAATTGGAATTGATTTTGTACTTCCGAAACTTTTTGAAAATTTTCCAAAAAAGCTAAATCCGATCCGATCCATCTGATTTTCACCCAACTCTCACCCTAACGCCTATCGTTTCATGCGGATCTAGATCTAGATGTTCCTTTGCGCGAGAGTTTAAATATGAAAGATAATACATGTCTATTTTATTTAGAAATCATGTATATTTATATATAATCGTATAAATATATTCATATAAATATTTCAATCATCCATCAATTCGCAATTGACGGTCAAAAATCATGTAAACAACGAAGGAAGGAAAAAAAAAATTGGAAAATTTTCTATCGAAAAGTGTTTCTAATTTTTTTTACTGAAATTACAAAAATAGCCAACAATTGTCCGACGAGTTCCCCATGCTGTACCCGACACGAAAAAAGTTTCACATGCAATACATTAACAAGTTGAAGTGTCTGTGCAACATAGATCCGGGCTTTGTGTGGAAACTAGAAGTCCTAGTATGCAACGGCTTGAAAATTATATCTTGTGAAGTTCTGATCCGCTGATTGTTTCATCTTTTCTTGAAAACTCTCTAATTGGTACTTTCCGGCAAACGACACTCGAACTTGAAGTTCTTCGTTACCGTTATTCTCTTGTTCCTCCGCTATTTTCATAGCCGAAATGGCCGCAGACTCACTACACCAATGCACTTGGATAAGTCCAAGTGTCGGTATTTCTCCGATATCTAACGGGATTTCCTCCAATTTTTTCAAACTTTCAAGAACAAGTTTCTCCAAGACAGGAAAATGGGAGCTGTCTGCATTCCAGTTAACCAAATCACTCCATTGTATCAAGAGGAATTTAAGGCGAAGGAATTCCCCCTCAACAGGGTTCCACACTGATCCTTTGACCAAACGATTTTTCAATTTCAAAACTTCAAGATTGGGCAACGAGCCAATCACCGTTAAATCTTCCCACCGAATCATGCTACCTTCTAAACACAACTTCTTGAGCGAACTTGGGAAAGTGAGCTTCTGCAATACATTATCCACATCATACGGACAACAAGTAAGTGATTCAAGTTTATGCAAGCGGCATATATTGTAGAGGCGGTACTCAGTACTTGACCTTTGTGGGTCGCTAACATACTTTATGTTCAATTTCCTAACATTGACGAGTCTCTCACAAGCCTCCTCGCTCCACACGAAGTTAAATACCGTCTTAAGTGTTTGTAGATTTTGCAAAACAAACTCACTCTGTTGTTGTCCACGATTACGAGGAGGATTGGGAAGGTGTAGCTCATATATATCCACATGCCTGAGTTGTCGCATCTTCCAAATTTGAGATAGTGCTTCAATGTTTGCTGTAATAATTATTGTTTGCAAATTCCATAGAACGTCTATTGACGAAGAAAGCTTGTCAGCTGGAAAGGATCTCGTCAATTTGTAATAAGCAAGGTACCGCATGTTAACTTGATCAATAATATGCCGGCATAAATATTTTTTCCTGGCTCCTTTGTTGAATGACATTACTCTCAACAATCTATTTTTGGGCAATCGACCATCTATGCTTGTTACCAACGTACGGGTAAGTGGTGCCAATTGCAGAGTATGAAGGGCACGGGATTCATGATGCTTTGCCGTTATAAAATTTTCATTACATACAATGCGACGCCCACTTTCTATTCCTCGTTGGGTGTCCTCCATCACACAGATAAACTCGTCTTTATGAGCTAGCTTTAGACATAAATCTCGCAAGAGATCATGAATCTTGCAAATTTTAATTCTTCCATTCGATCCCAACCAATGATTCAAAACGAGATTCCTGTCAATTAGATCACTCAAGTAACCTCGTGCAGTCTCTTCCCAGCTTTCTGATAGATTCGATTTTATAAATCCTTCAGCCACCCAAAGTTTGATCAGTCGAGAGACGAAAATCTTATGGTCTTCGGGAAAAATACCCATGTAAAGAAAACATGGTTTAAGATGAGCAGGCAAGTAGGTGTAACTCAATGATAATATACTCAAGCAATTCTCATCCTCTCCGGAGTTAAGAATTGAGGTTAAATCTTTTGCTATATTTTTCCAGTATTTTTGCGTTCTATTGGATCTTCCAAGAAGCCCACCAATCACACAAATCGAAAGTGGGAGCCCTTTGCATTTCTTAATAATCTCCTTTCCAATATCCTCTAGCTCAGAAGGGCATCCGACTTGATCAAATGCCTTTTGACAAAATAGTTTCCAACTTTTATCCTCATCTAGAAAACTCAACTCAAAGCACGGAGAGTCGAAGTAAATAGCCACATTCGATATCCTCGTAGTCACAACAATTCGACTTCCATTATTGTTGTCTGGAAAAAAACGACTTACCTCCTCCCAAGCTTCAATACTCCAAATATCATCAATTACAATCAAATATCTCCGAGCCCATAGCATTTTATGTAACTTTTGTCCTAATAACTGCTCATCTATTTGACTATTTTTTTCAGAAAGAAGTTGTAAGAGAAGTTCTATGACATTATACTTTTGAGATACTGTGATCCAAGTACGAATATCGAAATGGTGAACAATAAGTGAATGTTCGTAAGCATTTTTGGCGAGAGTAGTCTTACCAATGCCGCCCATGCCTACGATTGGAATGACTTGCCGGTTAGATTGTTGGCCGGTGAGCTTGTCCAAAAGTTGAAGCAACTGTTCCTCAAAACCGACCATAGTATTCTTGCCGGTGGTAATAAGAGGTGTACTTGATGAAGTAGTAGTACATGTGGGCTGCATATCATGTTCGTTGGATCCAATTTCATCTTTCAACTCCAAAACTTTTTTCTTGATAGAATCCATTTCTTCTATTACACTATGGAGGTCCAACAGGGAAGCCCATGTCTTCTTTAGGCGCATTGAATGGATGATCTTAGCAACCTTTGTCCTGATACCAGGTTTAATTTGGTCGACCACATGAGATTCGATTACGTCTTCAGCCGCGTACGCTGCACATGCAATCCGGCTCTCTAAAACTCCATCAGTATGTTTCTCTATGAATTCTAACAAGAAACCGATTTTTTCGCCGAGAGATTCGAGCTGGTTCTTGTCGACAGAAGTGGAAAAGCGAGGGTGATTCTTGATCTGATCCATTGTAGTCAAAAGAGAAACTAGAGATGCGTAAGCTGCCATAGCTTAAAAATCTTGTTTAGAGTTTCGAAAAAACTGTGGTTTGCCGCAAGTAGAACATATAAAGTTAGTAGAAGAAGATATGTGGCGGACATTGGAGTTTAGGGTATGAGATAGTTATCCGAGGGTCCCCTACTGAAGAAAATTACAACGCTGTGTTAAAAAAAATAATCTCCATGTTATTTTGCAATGAAACTTTATTTTTGTCCTCTACAATATCTATCCCCTTTATACTTTGAAATATACATTTAGCCCCAAACCTACCAGTCAACTTATTTGACTACTAACCGTTTAGTACTACATTTAAAGGCGCTCGACTCCTTCGACCCTACACCCGGTGTTTGGGTGTAGGATCAAAGAAGTCAGGGCGTTTCCTCTTGAAATTTCTCCTTCACAACTTATTTCAACTTATTTGACTACTAACCGTCTAACCGTGTTAGGACAAAATGCACTTCACTCCATACAAATTTCTAATTTTCGCACTTTCCCTCCTAAAAATTTAAAAACTGGATAATCCCCCTTCAAAATATTATTTTCGTTGCACTTTGCACCATAAGCCATTTTTTAGCGGGCATTGTGCAAAAAAAATAACATTTTAAAGGGGCCTTGTGCAAAAAATATAATGTTTTTAAGGGGTAATGTGCAACAAAAATAACATATAAAGGGGCCTTGTGCAAAAAATATAATGTTTTTAAGGGGTAATGTGCAACAAAAATAACATATAAAGGGGCTATGTGCAACAAAAATACTCAATGACGATGAATAATCCATCAAAATTTTGATATGGGGGCAATGTGCAACAAGAATAACATTTTGAAGGGGACATTCACTTTTTAAAATTTTGAGGGTGTAAAGTGCTAAAATTAGAAATTTTAAGGGGGTGATGTGTAATTTGCCCTGTTTTTAAAGGACAAAATGAATGCATTCCCCCTTGAAATTCCTGGTTTGCGCACTTCCACCCTACAAATTAAAAAATTAAACTTTCCCCCTTCCAAATTTTGTTATAGTTGCACTTCCCCCTACAAATTAAAAAATGAGACTCTCCCTCTTCCAAATTTTGTTGTAGTTGCACTTTGCCCCAAAATTTGAATTCTAGTGCATTTTTTAACGGATTTCAAATTTGTCCGTCCATTTAAGGGGTAGGACAAAAGCACTTTACCCCCTACAAATTTCAGTTTTTCGCACTTTCCCCGCTAAAATTTAAAAAAAAATGGATATTCCCCCCTCAAAATATTATATTGATTGTACTTTGCCCCATAAGCCTTTTTTGGAGGGCATTGTGCAACAAAAATAACATTTCAAAGGGGCAATAATGTGCAAAAAAAGTAATGTTTTTAAGGGGCAACGTGCAGTAAAAATAACATTTAAAGGGGCAACGTGCAACAAAAATCTTCAATTCCGATGAATAATCCATCGGAATTTTGTTATCGGGGCAATGAACTACAAGAATAATATTTTGAAGGGGGGCATTCACTTTTAAAAAAATTGAGGGGGTAAAGTGCAAAAATTGCAAAATTTATAGAGGGTGATGTGCAATTTTTCCTAAGGTATATATGCGTCATTTTAAGGTATATATGTTTTTTTCTTTTTGCTATTTCACTCTATTTTAATTATTATCCATCTGATTATAGGGACCAAATTACAATTTCAAAATTTATTTAAAAACTCTAATCACCTTCTTTTAGGGATGACAACGGGTCGGTTCTGGGCCGGGTTTGCCTAAACCCGAGACCCGACCCATGAAAAATATTTAAGACCCAGACCTCCCCAACCCGGTTCAGCTTAGACCCAGACCGCCCCCAACCCATACCCGAATTAAACGATTCTGACCGTCAGACCCGCTAGACCCGTTAACATAAATTTTTTTTTTTTTTTTTTTAATTTTCATAATATTTTGCTTCTATATTTTAACAAAATAATGTAAAACTTAATATACCATATTTTAAAATACTTCTACAAATGATATAAAGTGAATAATAAAATTATATAATTAATTATATTTAACTTCTACGATAAGTACAGTTCAAAAGGCAAGACGGCTAGCGTTGGTCGACAAATGATAGATTTTACTTGCGAGAAATGAGATTCGAAAAAATGAAATGGTGAAAAATGAATAAATGAGAATAGACTCGATGCAAATTGAAAGTTTGATAAATGAAATCATAAATTAATTTGTATATATAGATTAATTATAAAATATAATATATTTATACGGGTCGGTTCTGGGTCGGTTCAAATAAGACCCAGAATCCGATCCGGAACCATCCAGTTCTAGAAACTTAAACCCATTACCCGACCCAAAACCATTTAACTTACCCAGACCCGCCCCAAATGGGTCGGTTCCCCGGCAAACCCGTACCCATTGTCATCCCTACCTTCCTTCTTCCAATCACGGCACCTCCACCTCCTCCACTACTACCATTCTTCATTATCTTAAAAAACCATCTTCAGGGCATCAAGCAAAAGACCCACCACCTAATGTTTGCTCTCACCTTTTTGAAGTTTCCTCACAACACAAGTTTCTTTCGCCACCATTATAACCCTCATTCTGGTGTTGCTCAATTTTCGAATTCCCATTAATAGTTATTACAGCTCGATCAGGGCCGGTTCTGAGGGGAGGCGAAGTAGGCGGTCGCCTAGGGCCCCCGATTTTTTACGAAAATTTGGGGCCCCCAAATTATTTTATTTACACTTTATATATTATTACTTATTTTTAAAAAAATATTATATATAATATTTTGGAATATCGGTTCTAAAATAAATTTAAGCTAAATGATCAATAGATATTTTTGCAATTTTCTTAACTTTGGGACCCCTAAATATTAAATTTATAATGTCTTAATTACTTGTTTTTATTTTAAAATAAGAATCAATATTCATTAGTGTATTCAAGTTTATAAATATTTATGAAGTCTATTTGCTATAAAGATTATAAAGATTATACGTCACGGGAGGAAGTGAACCAACAAATTATATTGTTAATTTTGAATTTTTTTCCACATTTTTAGCTACTTTATATTCATACATATCAAAAAATATTTCGGGGGCACCGCCCCCGAAACCCCATAAACTTTTATTTCATCATTTTTAGAAAATATTATTTATATTTTTTTAATACATTCAATTTCGAACACCCATTAATAAAAAAAATATATTATTTATCAAATAGGGGCCCCTGTTTTCAGTTGTTCTGTAAAACCTCGCTTAGGGCCCCCGAATTTTCAGGAACGGGCCTGAGCTCGATTGACGTCGCCCCCGCCTTCGCCAGTTATCCCTCACCAAAATTGACATCCTCTGCGGCGATGAAGACGACGATCAGTCACATTTCGTCGACGCATTCCAATTTATTGGACCACTTAAAATCCTATGGAAGAATGGACGACAGATTGTTTGAATTTAGTACTGTTGGTTAGCTGTAGTGGTTGGTTATCTGGATTTGGGATGGGTTCTTCGTGGTGGTGTTGCAGTTGCGGTGTGGTGGTGGGTGGTTGCAGGCGACGAAGTGCAGCGGAAGATGGATGCAGAGTTGTTTGGCGGTGGGGTTGGTGGGGATGGATGGGTCAGAGGAAGAAGATGACTTATACTGAATTTATGTTTTTTTTGTATTTCGTTTCTTTAAATCGAATGGACTAAATGCACTAAGCCCAAGTGAACAGACAAAAACGTCCTTCAAGTGAACAGAGAAATAAAAATACTGGTGAAAAAAATGACGGAAAATGTTAAATAGGGCAAAGTGCAACTAGCATAAAATTTTGAAGGGGTAGTCTCATTTTTCAATTTGTAAGAGGGAAAATGCGAGATTTCTAAATTTTTTAAGGGGGCGAAGTTCATTTTTTCATTTTTTTAAATTAATTACCAAAATCTAAGAATAAATAAATAATACGAAACTCGCCTACAGAGTCTTCTTATACCCATGAGCAATGTTTTGAAAACCGGACCGAACCGGCCGGTCGAACCGGTTTAACCGGGAACCGGCGAGGGGTCCGGTCTGGTTCAACACATAAACCCGTAAGATGCAAAAACCCGGTTGAACAGCAAAAACCCGGTGAAATCCACGGTTGAACCGGGAAAACCCAGAACCGGCCAAAACCGGGTTTTTGTAAATAAAAGGCAGGAGAGGCTGATTTTTACGGTGTGGTCAGGGAGAAGAACAGAAAACTAGAAAAATGTGGGCAAAAGTTTTCCGATCTACTGAATCTGAGGATTGAGAGAAAATTTTGTATGCCAATCAATTAAAAGAAGAAAATATAAGAAGAATAAACAAAAGAAATGACTAATGAGAGTAAGGGGGCTTGAGTAGGACTTTGGTAGTACTGGTTGCAAGTAAGAACAAAGAATTGTTGGCGGCTGTATGTGGGTAGAGTTGGGATGGGAAGTATGAGAGAGAGGAGAGAGAGAGATAGAGAGAGAAGTAGGGTTAAGTGGTGGAGGAAAATGAAACATAAAATAATGAAAAGGTGTTAGTGAAAATAAAATTAAAATAATATATATATTACTTTTGTAAATTTTTAAATTATGACTGCGTATATATGATATTAGGTACATTGATTTAAATTTTATTTTTAAAATTTATTTGTTAAACTTTTAGGTTGATTATCAATGGATTGTATTTTCAATTGATATTTTATAATATAATTATATTTTAAACTATATGAAAATAATAAATAAAATAAAAAATACAAAAACCCGGTTGGACCACGGTTGAACCGGTTCAACCGTGACCCGGTAGCTTGGCCGGGTTGATGTCCGGTCCGGTTTTCAAAACATTGCCCATGAGGCAATTTTTTTTGTATGCCATTGGCCTAATAAAATATGAGACGTGTTATTTTCACCATCAAAATATCTTATTTCACCATTACATTAAATATATTTTCTATTTTATTCCATTCTTCTTCTTCAATCTATATTCTGTACAAATTCATAACCTTCCACCACTAAACTAATTAAAATATTTATAAAAAAGCTCCACCATTTTTCAACGGAATCTTTACCACAAAATCCCACCTTCTCCACCTTAAGTGAACAACATCTTCGTCAGAGAAAAATACCAAAGGTCAAAAAGAGCAGGCATTCACCTCCAAAATTTGCCAATTTGGCTTACTATAATTTTGTTGCCCCTAAAAAAACGTTACATAATCTGCAGGCCATCTGATATGAAACTTTAAATATCTTGTAATAAAATTTCATTGCAAAAAAAAAAAAAAAATAGAAATAACTTACAACACATGCGGATTAAGCGAATATAAAGAAGGGTGGGGGATTAGAATTCGATGGGTATTTATGATATTTTATAGGACAAAGTGCATCCCCCCACCCCCCAGAAATATTCAATTTTTGCATTTCGCCCCCTACAAATTAATAAAAGAGACTCCAAATCACAACCTCCGGCGTTTTTTTCATTGGAATTCCATTTACGCGTCCACTTCAAGGGCATTTGAGCCATATCATTATTTCCATCTAAATCCTAATATCCTCATCTCTTCTAATAGACGGAAAATACAACCCATTTACTAATTTCAGGAAAAAGAAATTAGGGTTTCTTTTTTTTTTTTTTCAAAACAAATTGTGCCTATAGAGATCTCAAAATTGCAAGAATTTTCAATATCCTCCTCAACTAACAACTGTTACGGTGATCCGTCCCTCAAATGACACAAATGCCCTTCTCTTCTCTTGGACAGATTCACGGCAATTTAGATGAAAAGTACTCCAAAAATTATAATTTGGGGCTAAGTGCAACTGCAACAAAATTTTGAAGGGGGAATCTATATATTTTTGGAATTTGTATTAGGCGTAAGTGCAAAATTTGAATTTTTCTAGGAGGCGAAGTGCATTTTGTCCTATTTTATATACATTGTTTTATTTTTTTCAATAACTTAATTAATTTTGTTTAATTAATTTATTTTCTTTACATTTTTTATTTTGTTTAAATTTTCCTATAAAAAAAATTATTAAAACTTTTATTGTTTTTTAATTTTCAAATAAAAAAAAATAAATAGAAAAGATTTGCAAACATTAATTAATTAAACCTTTTACAAGTTTTCGTTTTTGAAAAAAAAAAATTAAATAAGCAAAATGAAACTAGTAAAGAAAAGGTTTGTTTAATTAAGTAGAATTTTTACTATTTTAAGCTACTAAAAACAATAAATTAAATAAGAAAATGAAATCGATAATTTACAAGAAAAAAAATAAGGAAAAGGAATGGTCCATGACACGTGAGTCAAACCTTTTCTTCCTGCTCAGTTTTGAATAAGAAACAAAAAGAAAAAATCAAATATAGAACAAGAAAATGGAGTATATGTTGTAGGTCCAGACTGCTGCTTGGAAAGTAGAAGTCCTAGAATCTCCCGACATGAAAATTATTTCTAGTGAAGCTGATGTCATCATCTTCTGATTGTTTCATCTTTTCCCGAAAACTCTCCAATTTTTCCTTTTCATCGATCACAACTCGAACTTGAAGTCCCTCATTGCAAGCGTTCTCTTGTTCCTCCGCTATTTTCATAGCCGAAATGGCCGCAGACTCACTGCACCAACACACATGGATAAGTCCAAGTGTTGGTATTTCTCCGATATCTAACGGGATCTCATCCAATATATCCATTCGTTTAAGAAAAAGTTTCTCCAAAACCGGAAAATGGGAGCTGTCTGCATTCCAGTTAACCAGGTCGCAAAATTGTATTAAGAGGAATTTCAGGCGAAGGAATTCCCCCTCAACAGGATTCCACACTGCGGGTTCTCTAGCCGAAAGATGATCGATTTTCAAAACTTCAAGATTGGGTAACTAACCAATGACTGTTAAGTCTTTCCAATCAGCCTTGCTACGTACTAAATACAACTTCTTGAGCGAACTTGGGAATGTGAGCTTCTGCAAAACATTATCCAGACCATATGACGAGCACTTAAGTGATTCAAGTTTATGCAAGTACTTGCAAATATTGTGGAGTGAATAGTCATTTGACCTTTTCGAGTGTCTGCCATACACTATGTTCAATTTTCTCAAATTGACGACTCTCTTACAAGCCTCCTCGCTCCACACGAAGTTTCTTACCGACTTAAGTGTCTGTAGATTTTGCAAAACAATTTCATCATGATTTTGGTCACCATTCTGAGGAGGATCTGGAGGGTTTAGCCCCCATATATCCACATGCCTAAGTTGTCGCATCTCCCATATTTCAGATGGTGCTTTAATTTCCCGTTTGATAATTATTGTTTGCAAATTCCAGAGGACGTCTATTGACGAAGGAAGCTTGACAAGAAAAAAAGATCTAAAATAAGTGAGTTCATTATAAGCAAGATACCGCGTGTTAACTTGATCAACACTATGCCAGCGCAAAAAATTCCTCTTGCCTATATTGTTGAACAACATTACTCTCAGCAATCTATTATTGGACAACCGACCATGTATGCTTGTTACCAAAGTACGGGTAAGTGATGCCAACTGCAAAGTATGAAGGGCTTCCTTTCTATTACATACAATACGACGCTCCCTTTCTATACCTTGTGGAATATCTTCCATCATACACATAAACTCGTCTTTCTGAGCTGCCTTTAGACTCAAGTCTCTCAAAAGGTCATGGATCTTGCAAAATTTAATTCTTCCATTCGATCCCAACTTATGTTTTAAAATGAGATTCCTATCAACGAGATCATTTAAGTAACCTCGTGCAATATCTTCCAAGCTTTGGGCTTTATTCGGCTTTATAAATCCTTCAGCCACCCAAAGTTTGATCAATTGAGAGACAAGAATCTCATGGTCTTCTGGAAAAATTCCAACATAGAGAAAACATGGTTTTAGATGAGGGGGCAAGTAGGTGTAACTCAAAGATAATATACTTGAGCAATTCTCGTCCTTTTCGAGGTTCAAATTGGAGATTAAATCTTTTGAAATAATTTTCCAATATTCTTGTGTCTTATGGGACCTTCCAAGAAGCCCACCAATCACAGAAATTGAAAGGGGAAGCCCTTTGCATTTTTGAACAATCTCCTTTCCAATATCTTCTAGTTCAAGGGGGCAACCTACCTCACCAAATGTTTTTTTGCAAAATAGGTCCCAACTTTGATCCTCGTCTAGAAAACTCAACTCAAACAACAAAGAGTCGAAGTGAGTAGCCACATTCGATATCCTCGTAGTCACAACAATTCGGCTTCCATTATTGTTGTCTGGAAAGAAACGACATACCTCCTCCCAAGCTTCAATACTCCAAATATCATCAGTTACAATCAAATATCTCCGACCCCATAGCATTTTGTGTAACTTTTGTCCTAATAACTGCTCATCCATTTGACTATTGTTTTCAGAAAGAAGTTGTAAGAGAAGTTGTTTGACATTATACTTTTGAGATACTGTGACCCAAGTACGAATATCAAAATGGTGGACAATAAGTGAATGTTCATAAGCATTTTGGGCAAGTGTAGTCTTACCAATGCCGCCCATGCCTACGATGGGAATGATTTGCCGGTTAGATTGTTGCCCCGTGAGCTTGTCCAAAAGTTGAAGCAACTGCTCGTCAAATCCGACCATAGTATTCTTGTCGGTGGTAATAAGAGGCGTTGATGGACTAGCAAGCATCGAATACGCGGGCTGCATATTATGATCATCTTTGAACTCCATAACCTTTTTCTTGATAGAATCCATTTCTTCAATCACCGTTTGAAGATCGATCAAGGAAGTCGAACCACCGGGAATTTGGTCTTCGACTACATCAGATTTAGTAGTTACAGCTTTCTTGAGGTAACGGAGTAGTCATGCCGAATACCTTTTGGCATATTTCATTGCGTGAATTTGGTTGACGATGTGATATTCGATTGCATCTTCAGCAGCATAGGCTGCAGCTGCAATTTGGCTCTCCAAAATGTCGAATTGTTTGCTTGTAATAGTAACGCCATGGGAATAATCGGCCTCTATGAATTCTAGCAAGAAACGAATCTTCTGGCCGAAAGATTCCATCTGGATCTTGTCGAAAGAAATCGAAAAGAGAGGATGATTCTGGATCTGATCCATGGTAGTTGTAACTGAAACAAGAGCTGCATAAGCCGCCATTAATGAAACTTTACTTAAATACTACTGGATTTTGTTTCTATGCTATGGGTGGAGGAGTAGAAGAAGACGAGTGAATATTCAGGAATTGGAAAATAATTATGAGATAGGATTAGAGGGTCCCCTACAAACGAACACAAGTGAGAGCAGCTACACATGAAAAGACACAAATGACCCTTGCTAATAAACATAATAAAACAAAAAAAATATTTAAAAAAAAAAGAAAGAAAAAAGAAAATGCTCTCCCTCTTTATTTTCATAGAATTTCTTTTGCTTTCTACTTCTTACAAACTGACTTCAAAATCCAATATTTCGTGCTACAAAGCACGAAATATTGGACTCCATTTCGAGCTTCACAGCACGAAACACTTGTTTTTTTCCGATTTATTTTTAGATTCGACCTAAGCTAAGTCTAAGTGATGCAATTTGTTAACTAAGCAATAATAAAACGTTGCATTTACATAATGGAGTTTGAGTTTTACCTCGTTTAATTCGCGGGAGTTCGAAAAGGGTTTAAGAGTTTTATAGAACATGTGTTTTTTTTTTAATAAAAGTTACAAATAAAATACAGTCGCCTTGCAAGCCAGTAAAACTTGCACTATAAATAGCATTTCGAGTTTTCATTTGACATAAACCTCACTTATCAAATTCCCAGAATATCCTCTCAAGTTTCATTTGTCATAAGTCCACATCAGTGTTTTTTTTCATCTTTTTTACTTTTTAAGTTCTTTATTATTATTGTCTATACGTAGTTTTGTTTTTAAATTTAAAAAAAAAAAAAACATTTTTTTTTTCTTTTTTCTGATGGTGGATTGTTGGAGGTTTGGTCAGCTGATATTCCACTTACTATTAGTTGATTTAATTTCCCACTTCCAATCAACTTACTTCCAATGTCTATTTTTTTTTTCTCCGACGGCGGATCGTCAGAGCTCCGGTCAATTGAGTTTCTATTTCCAATTAGCTAACTTCCGTCAAGTCAAATAAACCAAGTTAGCGTAATCATGTTAACTAAATGAAGTTCAGCTTAATCAAATCAACTAACTAGAGCTCCAACGACTCGTCGCCTATAAAAATAATCAACAACAAAACCAAAATCAGCTAATTCTAAAGTCAACTATTTAGAGCACAATAAGGGATTGTTCACAAACTTTTTGACGAGAGTAGTCTTATCAATGCCGCCCATGCCAACAATTGGAATTATTTGCCGGTTATATGGTTATCCGGTGAGCTTGTCCAAAAGTTGAGTCAACTATTTGTCAAATCGGACCATAATATTCTTCTCGGTCATTGATGAAGTAGATTCAGGCATAGAGTATGTGGGTTGTATATGATCATCTTTGTCATCAATTTTCTCTTTGATCTCCGAAACCTTTTTTCTTGATAGATTTTATGTCTTCTATTACATCGAGGACGTCCGACAGGGAATTACATCGTCTTCTTTAAGCGCATTAAATGAATGATCTTGGCAATCTTTTGTCCTGATACGTCCTTTAATGGAACCAGGTTTAATTTGGTCGACCACATCAAATACGTCTTCAGCCGCATAGGCTACAGATGTAATTCGGCTCTCGAAACTCCATGAGTATGATTCTCTATGCATTCTATTATGATTGATCACAATCATGTGTTGTAGAATAGATGGAGCCTACATGCAGCTGATCATCCCTTGAAAATTGCAAACAAACGATCGAAAATTGCTTCAAGGTTTGGTGGATACGGCGGTCTCCATTGTTTGATAAAGAATATTTGGTAAAGAAGATTCGGGTTTAGGTAATAGGTGGGAATGGGGTAGAAATTACTGTAATTGTTTGAGAGAAAATTGTGAGGTTATTAATATAGATATTTTTTTTTCCATTATTATTAGGGGTATTGTTGACAAAACAAAATTAATATATATACTGAAAATTGAAATTTATAGATTGAATTTATACCACTAGATTTAATTTCGTCACATTGGGTACACTCTTACAAACCTCCTCACTCCATTTGAAGTTAATTACATTTTTAAGTGTCTGCAGATTTGGCAAAAGAATGTCCTTCTTTTGTTGCTTACGACTCTGAGGAGGATGGGGAAGGTATAGCTTAAGGATATTTAGATGCCTAAGTTGTCGCATCTCCCAAATTTCAGATGGTGCATCAACTATGTTATTAAGAATTAGTGTTTGCAAATTCCAGAGTAGGGATGTTGATGAATAAGGAATTGATTGAAAAAACATGTGGTCGGAATGAATTATAAACCGGGGAATTCTTTCATCAAGTATAAAATGACGTTCAGATAGGATTCCTACACGTATGCCTTTTGGAACGTCTTTCATCATACATATAAACTTCTCACTGTGACCTACCCTTATACACAAGTCCCTCAAAAGATCATGGATCTTACAATAAGCAACTCTTCCATTTGCCTCAGAACTATATCTCAAAATGAGATTCATGTCAATGAGGTCATTGAAGTGACCTATTGCAATGTCTTCCAAGCTTTGGGCTTTATTCGGCTTTATAAATCCTTCAGCCACCCAAAGTTTGATCAATGTGGATACATGAATCTTATCGTCTTCCGGGAAAAATCCCATGAAAAGAAAACATGGTTTAAGATGAGGAGGTAAGTAGGTGTAACTCAAAGATAATATACTTGAGCAATTCTCGTCCTGTTCGCGGTTCAAATTGGAGATTAAATCTTTTGAAATAATTTTCCAATATTCTTGCGTCTTATGGGACCTTCCAAGAAGGCCACCAATCACAGAAATCGAAAGGGGAAGTCCTTTGCATTTCTTAACAATCTCCTTCCCGGTATCCTCTAGCTCAGAAGGGCAACCGGATTGATCACCAAATGCCTTTTCACAAAATAGTTTCCAACTTTTACCATCATCTAGAAAATTCACACGAAGGCACGAAGAGCCAAAGTCGTTAGCCACATCCAATATCCTTGTAGTGACAACAATTCGACTTCCATTTTTGTCGTTTGGAAAGAAACGTTTTAGCTTCTCCCAAGCCTCGACACTCCAAATATCATCTATTACAATCAAATACTTCCGACCGCATAGCCTTGTGTATAACACATCGCCTAATTGCTCGTCAGTTTTACTATCCATCTCACTACTTTGCTCAGAAAGAAGTTGTAGAAGAAGCCCTCTGGCATCATATTTTTGAGATACAGTAACCCAACGACGAATATAAAAAGGTCGCATAATAAGTGAATTTTCATAAGCATATTTGGCAAGAGTAGTCTTACCAATGCCGCCCATGCCTACGATTGGAATGATTTGCAAATTAGATTGTAGCCCGGTGAGCCTCTCCAGAAGTTCATGCAACTCGACCTCAAATCCCACCATCGTGCTCTTTCCGGTAATACTCGTAAAAGGTGTTGATGAAGAAGTTGTAGTAGTAACAGGCATCGAGTATGCGGGCTGCAAATCATCTTTGAACTCCATAACCTTTTTCTTGATGGAATACATGTCGTCTATTACCGTATGGAGATCGAGCAAGGAAATCGAGCCATCGTTAATTTGGTGCAATGGATCAGATTCAGTGGTTACAGCTTCCTTGAGGCAACATAGTAGTGGCATCGAATTCGTGGGCTTGATTATAGTAACCTTTCTTTTGGCATCTTCCATCGCGTGAGTTTGGTCGAAAACGTGAGATTTGATTACATCTTCAGCCGAATAGGCTGAAGATGCAATTTGGCTCAGCAGCACTTGAGCTTCGTTGTTTATAGCTCCACGAGTATTAGTCTCTATGAATTTTAAAAAGAAACCGATCTTCTCGCGTAGAGATTCAATCTGGTTCTCGTCGACAGAAATCGAAAGGCGGGGATGGTTCTCGATCTGCTCCATAAGATTCATCAGAGAAACTGAAGCTGCATAAGCTGCCATATATAGATAGATAGATAGATCTCTAATCTTCTTTCAACTATGGAAAATTTTGTGGGGAACAAAACTGTATAAGTATTTGTTGTGCTAACATGCCAAGAAGACTTCCGCTGAGTCTTCCCACAAATTGCTTTAATTTTACAATTTTATATTATTATTTAAAACAAGTAACAACTACTTTTTTTTTTTAAATGATTTAATAGAAGTAGTTGACTCAACTTGAAAGCTACTCTGTCATAATTTATGGGTTTTTACATTTTCGTCATCAACTGGGCAGCTCCTCCCGACTTGCCAAAGAAGACTTCAAGTTGAGCCGATAGATAAGAATAGGGAAAATTAGCAAGACCCTCCTATTTGGAAAATAGGGCAAATTATGGCCACACCCCTAAAGTACGACAAAATTACGAAAAAATCTCTATTGTTTGGATAATTACAGCCATGGGCCTTCTTTTAAATATTTTTACATAAAATTTATGTAATTCGTTTATTTACCAAACTAAATCGTATATTCGGTTTAGTAAACGGTATGAAATATTGGCGTACTGAAATTTCGGTTCGATTTTACCAATTTAACATCTTTAAATTTACCTCTGGAGGAATTTTTTCGTAAGATAATACATAGTTAAGGGGTGGCTGTAATTACCCAAACAATAGGGGAGTTTCGTAATTTGACGATTGACTCATGAGGGTGGCCGTAATTTGCCCTTGGAAAATACATGTAAGGAAAATCATCTTTAAAAAATAGGGCAAATGGCAAATAGGCCCATGACAAGACCACTTAATTAAAAAAAGGACATCCAATTTTTTTGTCTTCCAAAATAAATCAACCGCATTCAAACTAATTTGCAAATAAGGAAACCATTTTATATATACCAAAATTACCTTCAACTCTTTGAAACCATAATTCAACTCCAATTTCATGATTTACACCCTAATTTTGCCAAATTTTACCATTTAACCAATTTTGACCCTTATTCCAATTTTGACCGCCACAGCCGGAGACTGCCGATCTCCGGCGTTGATATTTTTTTTAAACTTTTTTTGTCTGAATTTTTTTTCCGGCAAGCCAATCCTCTAGTCTCCAGCGTTTGACTTTTTTTTTTTTTTTGAAAACTTGTTTTTTTTTTAATAGTTTAATTAATATTATTGTATTGGCCTGCTATATTACTGTCGAAGACAGTAATTTAACTATTGGAGACAATAATATTACTGTATGAGACAGTAATTTTACTGTATGAGACAGTAATTTTACTGTATTAATTAATTTAATCGTATTGGCTTGCAATTTTGCAATTTTTCCACAACTTCACCTGTACTCAATTAATTATGCCACTTTGCCATTATTTTTTGCCTGTTTTCAGGTCAAAATGACCGGTTTCCAACCCATGTGCTTCGCACATGACAAATCTAAGGCTATTGACGTCTTTTCCATTTTTAAAATGGAATAAATGTTAATTTTTTACTTATTTATTTTATTTTATTTTTCTTTTTTGAAATCGAATTTTCTTAAATAGAATAATTAAAAAAAGAATAAGAAAAACGTCATCTTGTTCCCAGCAACTCAGCCCTGTATTTTGAACCCATGGCCCGAAAACTCCGAACAAACCACCGACATTCTCTGCAATTCCAAGGATGACCACTGCCGTCACACCAAGGATATAAATAGACTTGTTTAGTGTTTGTAGAAGTGTGCAGAAAATTAGAGAGAATTGAGAGACACTTGTGAGGAACTCTTGAGAGAAACACTTTGTAATCCTCTTGTAGTATTTGAGTGAAATACTTGGCTGCCACCCGTGGAGTAGGAGTTTATTTCTCTGAACCACGTAAATTTCGTGTCTCGTTTGTTTTCGTATTTGTGAGAGAGTTCTCGTTTATGTTTTCGCTTCCGCTTTGCGCAACAAAAAGTAAATACGACTCAGAATTAAATGGCATACGGTAACACATATGGAAGGCAATAAATAAACAACATTTGAACAATTGTAATGAAACATAATAAACAGAAATGAAAGTCGTGATGAAACACTTATGCAAGCAAGCTTTATTACACATCCTCTGTAATCTTCCTTTGCAGCTTTATTAGATACCTCTGCACCAGATCGTGATTCGTAAATCAATCACAAGCTTTTGAAGAGAGAATGCAAAATGTGCAACGGGAAATTTAACATGGAACCACAAATCGAAACGAATAGTTAATTTTGAGGTATTATTACTCACCTGATCATGTCCAGGTACAACGTTTACGGGCGATCGATCAGTACTCATCATGAGGTGGAAAAACGGAGAGCTTGAATATACTGACCTGCATAGTTTGTTCTTGCTGCTTCTTCTTTATATTGCGGATTTCTTTTGCAGAGGCAGCTGCAAAGTTCGAACAGTTCAATTCCAAAAATTGGAGGCTCTGTATATCGGCAAGTCCGATCGGAACTTGTATGAGTTCTTCGCAGTTGTAGAGCTCAAGGCGTCTGAGTTTCGGGAAGTGATGGCCTGAAGCTTTCCAAACAACTAAATTCGTCGGTCCAATATGCAAGACCTCGAGATGGCGAAAGCCTCCATCGGCTGTTTTCCATGTCTTCCCCATGAATGCATTATCTTTTAGCTTAAGAACAATTAGTTTCTCCAGTAATCCTAGAATAGACATATGACTCCAGTCGAGAGAAGTATCGGATAATGTTAGGCTCTTCAGTTTCGGTGGGAACTCGTACGGCTGAGGAAGGTACCGTAGCTGACCTTCCGAAGCTGGACGGGAAAATACATCATTTAGTAGCTTCAGATTTTCAAGATGGTCCAATTTTCTTAAGCTGCCAAATGACCCGATCTTTCCGTCAATCAGCGAGGCTAGCGGCCCACGAATGCCTAATTTCTTTAAATTACAGGCCGTGTCAAAAACTTGTTCGGAGCAACTTTCTGGTGAGATTGTATCAAGTGTTTGAAGCTTTTGACCTCCTTTGTCACTGTTGTTATCTCTCTTGGGCAAAGATGCAGATGCATTCGTCTTTAGATGCCTTAAATGAAGCATGTTCCAAATATCTGCTTTGATTGCGATTTTACGAGATGGCGTATCGACTATAAGAGTTTGTAGGTTCCAAAGCTTGGAGAAGTGTGCAGGAACAACCGATAAATTGAAGGACAGGACGATGTACCTCAAATGAAGCAATTGGTACATGTCACTGGGAATACTTTTGCCGAATATGATGGGCTTGACATCTAAAACTCTAAGCAATTTGAAAGAAGTCGGAATGTTTGAAATGCAATCTGCCGGTAAAATGACGTCTTCCTTGGAGAAACAAACAAAAGACCGGACACGGTGACCATAAGGTTTTGAAGAAATAAAGCTCAAGACATTGGAATGGATACAAAGACGACGATACTTTTCTATCTGAGAAATGGGAGGAGCAAAACCTTCATTTGTTTTCTTTATTTCTTGGAGAAAATTTTCCTTTTCGTTTCTAGCTTCATTTATGCAGAAATCACGAAGCATGTCATGTATGCGGCATGTTTTGATTTTACCATCGGATTTAACCTTGTCGACTCTAACTAAGTTTCTGCTGATAAGATCTTCCAAATAGCCCTCCGCTGTTTCCTCCAAGCTTACTCCAATGTTTTGTTGAATGAACCCTTCAGCAATCCACATGCGGATCAATTTCCAAGCCGGGATTTGAAAGTCTTCCGGGAACATTCCCAGATAGAGATAGCACGCTCTCAAATGATAAGGCAATTTATCATAACTCAGTGCTATAATTTTCTCCATGCGTCTCTCCGGATCCTTCTCAATAACATATCTATTCATGCTTTCAGACACTTTCTTCCATGTTGTCTCGTTTGATGCCGAAAACTTTTTGACGAGAATCCCTCCTATGACAACTATTGCAAGTGGCAGACCGTTGCAATCCTTGGCGATTAGTTTTCCATGATCTTCCAGTTCAGGAGGGCACGCAGGTTTACCGAAAACCTCCAGTCGGAGGAGCAACCAACTCTCAGCATGAGTCAAGAAACGCAACTTGTGGGGAAGTCTATTGATCATGTTAGCGCGTTTAGCCACTTCCTCATGACGACTGGTGATCAAGACTTTACCCATGCTATTGGTATGTGGTAGAGCAATTTTGAGTTTATCCCAATCCTCAACTGCCCACACGTCATCCATTACGATCAAGAATCTTCCTTCGTCTAGTTTAGCAGCAACTAGCATGGCTAACTCGTGATCGCTCTTCGTTTTCGTTTCCTCGGTAACCTTGGTAAACTCTTTTAGAATGGCAAGAAAGACATCCTTCCTTGTGAACTCTTGAGATATGTAAACCCATATACGTGTGTGGAATCTGTAAACGATTGCGGGATCACGGAAGATCTTACCAGCCAGTGTTGTCTTGCCAAGACCAGGCATACCAACGATCGAGATCACATCAAGCTGCTCGGTTTCTGCAGTCAGATATCCTATTATTGTTTTGGTCTCATCTTCAAGCCCTACCAAATTGCGTTGTCTCACTAGGGGAACCTGTTTGAAGAATAGATTTTTCAGAATAAGAAATTTTCATTTGTTAGGTGTCAAAAATATAGTCCTGAATTTTTTTTTTTTTATGTTTTTTTACCAGTGGAGAATTGCTTCTCAAATTCAAGAAAGGTGATTGCGTTTGCACCTATTAACTAGGTGGAAGTCAAGAAACCTTCTAGTATTTTCATAATTTTGTACATTTCCAATTAAAGAACATGGAATTAGGATTGGAATGACTTCTTGTATCCATTACAGTCTATAAATTATGCACTCCATATCATTTTTTCTATAACAAAGAGAGTACAAGTACAATCAAAGTTATCAAGATACCGTTCATCGTGTCAACAAGTATAGCTACTCTGTGGAAGAACTCAAAGAAAATGTGGAACTCACAAAGCATGTCCAAAGCAACAAAGGAACAACTAGTCAAGAAAGAAAAGACTCCAACTCAATAAATTCCAATATTGAAGATCTATTGATGGAAAGGACATACATATTGAAGAACATCCAAATTGGTGGTAGACATGTTTAAAAGAAAGATTCTACTTCCCATGCAATGGGACATAATATATTATAAAATGGAACGTGAAGCTAATGAGGCTGTTGTTGAGATGTCTTCCAAGTCAACAATAATTAAATTGATAGCATTTAATATCCTAATTTATCTAGAATTCATGAAAAGAGACAGAAGGAAACTGCATTTTCATAATTTCCTTTCAAAAGGATGAGTCTTTCTTTAGGCCAAAGTAGGAGATTCCCTTGCTTATAAAAGGAGATCTCGGGCATATAAATTAGGGTATAACGAAGAGCAAAACGTGAGAGACAAACAGAGAGAGATCGATATTTGTGGCGGAGAGACACACGAGAGAAACAATTGTGAGAGAGATAATAGAAAAGCTTGAGAAACAAAAGAGAGATACACTAGAGAGAAGATAGTGTAGGATAAATATTTTGTGCTTGTTATTCTCTGTAATTATTCCTAAGGGATGTAGGCCTTGTTCTTGGTCGAACCACATTAATTCTTGTCTTCTTTATTCTATTTTCTATTGTTGTTCATCATACAAACGTAGTTAGGGTTTGTGTAGTTCTGTAAATTGATTGTATCAACAGTTGATTGTCTCGACAGTTGTTGTCTCAATAGTAGTGTTGTTTCAACTGTCGACTTGTCACAACAATTGGCTGATAATTATCTAACAACCGGTGCCGTCTGTGGGAAGGTTATATACCAAGAGATAATGGCGTCAGCCAAGTACGACATGAAGAAGTTCTCTGACAACAATGACTTCGGATATGAAGAGTAAAGATGAGGGCCATGCTTGTGCAACAAATGGTGCATTAAAAGGTCCAACAGGATTGAGTGACTGATCACTATTTGATCAGGAGAAAGTTGAGATCATGGATATGGCTCACACTTCAATAATTCTTAGTCTTGGAGATAAATTACTAAGAGAAGTTTCAAGAGAAAAATCTCCTCAAGCTATATGGCTGAAACTGGAACAACAGTATATGACAAAGTCCTTGGCAAATAGGTTATATCTGAAGCAAAAACGTTATTATTTCAATATGGTGGATGAGAAATCTGTTAGTGGATAAATTGATGAGTTCAACAAAATTGTTAAAAATGATCTTGTAAACATAGAAGTGACCTTAGAAGATAAAGATAATGCACTGATGCTTCTTAACTCTATCCCTAAGAGTTATGAACACTTAAAAAATGCCATGATCTATGGAAGAGAGTAGACAATTTATGTGGAGGAGGTAGTTTCTGTTGTGAAGGCAAAAGAGTTTCAAAAGAAATTGGAAACAAAAGTTGATTTTAATGCTGAAATCTTGTTTGTTAGAGGAAGACCAGACAAGAAGGAACAGAAGATGAAGAATGGAAAATCCGAGTCAAATTTTGACAAGCTGAAGGAAAATAAATATGAGAAGAGTAAATGGATGTGTTAAACCTGCCACAAAGAAGGACACTTAAGAAGAGATTGCCCTAAAAGAAGGAAGAAAATTCAGCACAAGAACATGACTGCACGAGAATCAGATGTTGCAATAGAAGACTATGATACTGCAGATGTTCTAACATTCACGGAAGACAGAGATAGAAAATAGTAGGTTTTGGAATCTGGTTGTTCCTTCCACATATGTCCCAATAAAGGCTGGTTTGAGACACTGGAATTAGCGTATGAAGGAATTGCGACTCTTGGAAATGATGCATTAAGAGTGCATGTAAGAGGAACTGTCAGAATCAAGATGTTTGATGGGATTGAGAGAATTCTATCAGGGGTGAGGTATGTTCCTAAATCGAAGAAAAACCTGATTTCAATGGCAATGCTTGATAAGAAATGTTTCTAATTCAGAGGTAGGAATGGAATGCTCTAAGTTATAAAAGCCTCACTGGTAGTAATGAAATGATTCTGGAGAAACGGAATATATATCTTGAGTTGCAGCATTTTGATAGGAAATGGTTCAACTATCTCAACAGTTGAAGTTGATACAACAGGATTGTGGCGTTGGTGACTTGCACACCAGACAGGGAATAGGTCTGAATCTGATGTGTTAAAAGAAAAAAAAACTGTGTTACACTCAATTTAGCATAATTTCACCAATTAACCAATTTAGACCGCTACCGCCGGTCTCTAGCGTTGATTTTTATTTTTTATTTTTTATTTTTGAAAAAAAAAGAATTCTTAAAAAAATATTTTAATTAAAATTATTGTCTTGGCCTACAATGTTACTGTCTCCGACACTAATGTTAGTGTCGGTGACAGTAGTTTAACTATATTAATTAATTTTATCGTCTTTGCCTGCAATTTTGCTGTCTTTGACCGGAATATTACTGTCTCCGGCCGTAATATTATTGTCTCGTGTAGTAATATTAATGTTTGGGACAGTAATATCAGTAATATTGTTGTTCGGGAAAGTAATATTCGTAATATTTGTGTTCGGGACAATAATATTACTGTTTGGGACAGTAATATTAGTAATATTACTGTTTTGGCATTCAATATTACTGTCTCATACAATAATTCTTTTGTTAATGCAGTAATTTAGAGAGAAAAAAAGTTTCAAGAAAAAAAAAAAGTCAACACCGGAATCTGGCTTTAAAAAAATTTATTTTCTAAAAAAAAAATCAAAAAATTATGAAAATGAGGGTTAAGGTGATATTTGTTCAAATCTGGGGTCAATGTGCAATATTGATGAAGTTAGAGTATAATGGACGGAATTGATGGAAATTATATTATGGGGGTATTTTAGACAAAAGATATGGAAATTGGGTATTTGCGAGACGGTTGTTTGCTGGACCTATGTACATTTAAGTCATTTGTCATGAGCCTATTTACCATTTGCCTACTTAACATATTATACGTCTTAAAATCTTGGAATTATTTAGTCATTAAATATTTATTTTAGAGGTTGTATTTCTACAGTAATATTTTCTTACCGAAATATGTTGAGGTTTTATTGTATTAACACCAAATATCATTTAACTTCACTTTTAAATTTATTATTAATTGTATGAAAATTGATGTTACAAATGAGTATTAAATTTTTATTTACATATTTAACGGAGTAAATAATATCATCCACTATATGAAAATTTACAATATCTTAAATATTTATTTGATTTAATATATTTTTCTAAATAAATATAAGCAGACATTTATTAAGGATTACTGAAACAATATTAAATTTATTTTACGGTTAAATTGAGGGGGCTACCAAAAAAGAAAAGGTCTTGTTTTTTCCACATAACAAGATGAAGGATTTTAAAAATCTTTATATATAAAAGAAAGGTTTTAACCCGAAACCCTAATCCCATTTTTGAGAAATATTTGTAAACCTAGGGTTATTTTTGTCCGCTTACTTTGGAAGTTATTATTTCTCAATGTTCTTTTAATTATTTTTGTGTTTTTTAGATTACACGATTTTAAAAAAAGAAAAGAAGAATTCCCACGTTCCCACCTTCTTTATGAACCGTCCCTGTAGAAACTACCCACTTCTGTGCAAACGTGTTTGCTCAAGTTCGTGCGTAAAGAGGGAAGGAACAACAACCGCCATCAAAATGGATAACTTCTCCACTATTTGAATGCACCTTCTTTTTGTAACCTCTCCGACAGTTAACTCCTATAAATAGGTATCTTAATAATCGATCTATTTTTTTTTTTTTTTTATATGTCACATTGTGCGTGTCATTAATTTATCTTGGCCGTTTTTATGTTTTTGGAAAAGTAATCCCTTCACGATCGTTTATTTAGGGATTTGCTACATTTTTCATCTGCATTTCGAGAAAAATTATTGAATATTTGTATACGTTTTTTGAAGAGAATTATTTGCAAAATATATTAATTTTAAGAAGTTTTTCCCACCGGTTCACTTTCATCCACACGCACATATCAATGTTTAAAGTTGAACTTTTAAGATCTTTCCTGGTTTTTTCCCACAGTTCCAAAAAGTTTCAGCAAAGTTTTAGTTTGTTGATGTTATTATTTTTTCTTTTTGAGAAAAGATTACAATTGGCTCTTTTTTTCTTTTTTATTTTTCTCCACACAAAGCTGTAGTGGTGTTATAGCAGCATTTTTATTTTCCTATTTTGGGGGAAAATTTTTCTGATTTGTGATGCTTTGTTTGAGTTTTCATTATTTTTTTTATGCATTTTGCCCGTGGTTGGTGTATTGGTGGCCATTGCACCTCAATCAATGCAAAAGAGTTACAAAGACGAGGATGGGATACAAGATAGATGTGTAGCAAAGTTATCAACATACATATTTTTTATTAGTTTCTCTCTCTCTCTCTCTCTCTCTCTCTCTCTCTCTCTCTCTCTCTCTCTCTCTCATGCACAAAAACACTCAAACATGCGCACACACACTCAAACATGCGCACACACATATTTTAGTTTTGTATATAATTATTGGCTGGAACTTATGCCTAAGTTTTCATTCATTTTTCTTTGGCAAGTTTATGCAGATGTATGTGTGTTTTGTTATGCGGATCATTTAGTTTCAGTCCGTTTATAATGATAGAATGTGTTGAATTACGAAATCCTATTGTGTGGAAAATGTGATTGTTAAGAGTGTAAACTTCAAGAACACACAAAATTGTCCAAGGATGAAGCCATGTGGAGCAATGCAAATGGTTTGTTCTAATGCTGAATATTTTATTTGAATGTGGTCTATTTTCAGATTGATTGTAAATATGTAATATGATAGATATGTATGTAAGTACACCCTATCATCTGATATAGTTAGAGACGAAATCCACCAAACATTTCTCCATATTTTAAGTTATTTGTTTCAGTAATGCACCAGTGGCTAAGAAGTTTTCATCTTTGTTTATATGCCTATCGATAAAATTTATCGTTATATTTTTTTTATTCTAACAAAAATATTTATTATAATATATATCTAAAGAGCAATAATTGTGATCGATTCAAATATAAATTTTAATATAAGTAGGAGTCTAGGATTAAAAGTCAATAGATATCAAGATAATATCAGTTGTATAAATTTATAATATGTCTACACCTTAAATCATACAGTTATACAATTTAATATATGCCTATGCCTAGGGACTAATTGAACCTTGATGGCTCGGCCATATTATATTAAGCCAAATCTTACGCATAGTGAGTCGGGATGGGTTTAAGTCATTTTATTAAGCATGATATTAATTTATGAACCGAGTTTGAGCTTACTATAGCTCAACCCAGATTAAGCATGTCCGATTAATTAAGTTAATAATTAAATATTTAATATATTTATTAGTTCAATACTACTGATACAAATATCAAATATACAAGATATTTTTATATAGATATATATATATATATATATATATATATATATATATATATATATATATATATATATATATATATATAATAAAAGAAAAAGAAAAAAAAAAAGAGGAATAAATTATGGCGTTGGAAAATGTGAATCAAATGAAATATACCACAATTGGTGAAATTTATCACTTATAGCTATTGATAAAAGATACATTCATTTACTTCTTCCATTCATATTTCCCAATTTTTCTAATAGCAGAAGAAATGTTTAGGGTTTGTTTATATATGCTTCAATGGTAGATTACTAGATAAACTTATTTCAATTTTTTGGCTGCAAAGTTGTTAGTCGTTTAATTTATGTATTGTTCGATATAAATAGATATAAACTCGAAGTCCGAAAAAATAGTTGCGTGTAGAAATAGCTAAAACTGAATGCCTTTGAATCTATAAAGTCCGAATGCAAGTTCGGTCAACCCAAACTCGATCGGCTTACATGACCCGATTGTCAGTCTTCCTTACCTACACCCCAAATCTATTATGTTATTTAGCTGTTGAGAGGGCCGGTTTGGTATAATTTAAGACTCTAGAAAAACCTATACTTTTTATTTTATTTTTTCAATTTATAAGCAGTAGTGTGCTTGCCGATAAAAATATATTTTTCAATTTGTGGGTGCTCTAATCATTACATTAAAATAAAGACTTAATGGGATGTTAGCACCTTAAATATAGTTATAATTATATTTAATAAAAATATTTTTGTTTTGTTTTTTCCCTTTTTGGAATGATATCCGTGCATCGCACGGGATAAAATACTAGTATTAATAATAAAAAGGGTTTTTGTATATAACACTCTGACCACCCATATTTATTATTCAAGGTTCGTGATTTATATATTTTTCATCAATAAGTCTATTCATTTAATATGTATTATAAATAGGACTTGACTAGGGTGAGACCACCTATATTCTAAACTTATATGAGATATGCATTAATTATTATTAAATTTTCTAAGATTAAATCTGGACCCTAGGAAAATAACATGGCTTATGTTCCAAAAAATGAAGTACTTTACCAAATTATCCTTCGATTAAATTTTTATTATATTAATATAAAATAGATTAACATTGAATTGTCTAATTTACCCATACTATATTTTAATTAAATATTTAATTTAAATTCATTGTGACCGAGTTTCATTTGATAAATAAAAAAAATGCATTCATTAGGAATAGAACTTGTGACATCTTAGTACTTTCATCACTCCTAACCATAATTGTATAAATACTGTTAAATAAAATATTAATTGTGACATTCATTATTATTAAATGATACTAGCACTTTTCCCCCGTGCGATGCACGGGATATTATTTAAATAGTGAAAAAAATAATCAATTTAATACATAATAACTAATAAGTAAATATTGTACACTAATATAATAAAACTTAATAATGTAGTATTATTCATATCGAATTTCTAGCTTTATCTCTTAAGATTTGAGATATATTGATGAAAATTAGGAGATCAATAATTGTTGAAAATTATAGTTAATAAATTAGTACAGAAAAAATATTAAAAATAAAGCATAATATAAGTAGCAATAATGTAGGATTCTTTACGGGTTAGTTTTAATTTTGATAATTGTTAAAAATTACGGTTAGAAATTAGTAGAGAAAAAATATTAAAAATAAATAATTACAGAAATACCATTAGGGTTTTTTAGGGTTGCCTAGCGTTTCTTTCTTTTATATATAAGATTAAATAAATTATTAACAATTTTAATATAATAAAGTTTGAAAAATATAAAGAATTGCAGTTCAATACTCCAAACATCTATCATTAATTATATAATATTAGAAATATTAATAAACTCCACCATTTAAAAATATAAAGAATGCTCAATTAAATATAAAAAATGCATAACTCAATCCAAACTCACTTATGTTATTAAATCGATAGTGTGACAAATTCAAATAAAAAATAAAATAATATGTTTATTTAGAAGAAGAAAAAATTATAACTCATTCCAATAAGTAGTTTTCTTATTTTAAAATAAAATTATATACTACAAATACTATATTGTGAATTTTCTTTTAAAATTTAATTTAATCAAATAGTAAGATTTGAATCAATTAAGCTCAAATCCTTTCAATTAGTAAACATTATTCAAACATTTGAATCGATTGCTTAACTATTAAAACAACGTGTTACATAATTAATATAACTATTTATAATAATATCTTTTTAATTCAGTTTTGTCATAAAAAATAATAAATTTAATTCCTAACACATGTAAGAACCTAATCGTCAATCGTAATATTTTATCAAAGCGTAATATTTGAACAAATTAAGCTCAAGTCCTTTCAATTCGTAGACATTATTCAAATATTTGAATCGATTAAGCGCGCTCAACTATTGACAAGAACGTCTTAATCAAATTAATTATTATTAATTAAAGTGTAATACATTTTTAATTCAATTTTATCATAAAAAAATAATTCCTTAATTACGTAAGAATCAAATCATAAGATTAATTAAAACGTATGATTTGAATCAATTAAGCGCAAGTCCTTTTAATTTGTAAATATTATTCAAAAATTTGAATTGTTTAAGTTCAACCACCGACAAGAACGTATTAATCGAGTTAACTATTTATAATTAAAGTCTACTATCCTTTTAATTCATTTTTAACCAAAAAATAACAATTTAATTCGTAACATTGTAAGAATCAAATTGTAAATCGTAAGATTGAATCTAACCATGAACCAATTAAATCTTACGATTTTTACGAATTAAATTTTATTATTTTTTTATGATAAAATTCAATAAAAAAAGATGCTAAACTTTAACTATACATAGTTTGATTAATACGCTATTGTAAATTATTGAGTTTAACCGATTCAAATATTTTAATATTGTCTACGAATTGAAATGATTGAGCTTAATCAATCAAATCTTTGAATATTGTTTTTGAATTGAAAACACATGAGTTTAATTGCTTCAAATATTACGATTTAATTAAATCTTACAATTTACGATTCAATTCAAACTTCAAATTCTTTCGAAATTCATTTTTAAATTATATTATATAAATATTTTTAGTATGGGATATTTTTAATATATAATAATAATTATATGAGAATTAATAATTTATTTAATATTATTTATATAAGTTTTATAATCATTATATATTGTAGCTTTGTGATATATATCCGTATTGTTAGTTTATTGTCAATTATGTGTTGTTTCTTAATGGTAAGTATTCTTTTATGCTTTTAGATGGTCACAAGTTTGAATTCAGGTTGATGTAATTTTGGATGGGTGGTTTAATGTTTTTTATGAATAATAATATAATTGACTTTATAAATTTTAATTCAGCAATAAATATAGATTTAAAATTGCATTAAAATAGAGAGGGTAAAATTGACATTTCATTAATAATTTATAATTGCAGATTTTTTTAAAATAATAATTACAAAGGTGCGACAATAAATAAATGAGGAAAAAATAGGTTGTGTTGCTGGGACACGTGTCGCAATCTGAACGGGGTATCTCATATAAGTCGTGTTCTTGGGATCTCACGATAGAAAGACCCTTATATATAAAGGAAAAATTAATATATATGACAAAATTACCCCCAACCATTTACACTCAATTCTTAATTGTAACCCCAATTTAATCAATTTTGACCACAAAATTTCAATTTTGACTTTTGTATATAAAAAAAATTGAATTTCAATTTTTGCCACCGTTCTCCAGTATTGACTGTTTTGTTTTTTTTTTCGGTATGCTTTTTCCGTCGCCTATCCGGCGTTGACCGCCTGTCTCCGGCATTGACTTTTTTTTAGTGTTTTTTTCCCTACAATTTTTATCCATTTTTTTTTACACCCGCCACTTAACGTTGACCGTAATTATACTGTCATTACCAATAATTATACCGTCGTTGAACGTAATTGTACTGTCGTTGACAATACATTTATGTAATTGTACTGTCGTTGACAGTACAATTACGTCAGCAACGACAGTACAATTACGTCAGCGACAATATTATAATTTTTTTAGTATATTTATTTTATTTTTTTATTTTGTTTGATTTGTTGACAAGTCAACGTAATTAAATTACTGTTGTTGACGGCAAAATAACTGTAAAGTGTAAACACAATAATATAACTGTCAACCACATTAATATTATTTCTTTTTTGAATTTTTGTTTTGTTTGAGTTGTTGACGGATTAACGTAATAATATTATTGTCTACTATTGTAATATTACTGTGGTTGATGGTAATATTACTCTTGTTACAGTAATATTACTGTGGATGACAGTAATATTACTGTCAACCACATCAATATTAATTATTTTGGCTTTTTATTATGTTGCCTTTGTTGAAGGATTAACATATTAATATTATTCTATTACTCAATAATGGTGATTTTTGTTGTGTTAATATTACTGTGGTAGATGTTAATATAGCAATATTACTATGTTAAACTGTAGTATAGTTAATATTACTATGTTTAACAGTAATATAGTTAATATGGTTGTTAACCACAACAATATTGTTGTTTAAAGGAGGCAAAAAGATATTAAAGAAATAAAATTCAAAAAAAAAAAAAATAGTCAACGCCGGAGACCGGCGTTGACCGCCTGTCAGCGGCTGCAAAACAGAGAAAAAAACCGAAAAAATCAACGCTCGAAACCGGCGGAAAAATCAGGAAGGAAAAAAGGGAAAGAAAAAAAAAAAAGGTCAACGGCGGCGATGGGCGAAATTGTACTCAAAATTGAATTTTAGCTCAAAAATAAATAATTTATAAAATTTGAGGTTAAACTGAAGTTAAATTAAATTAAATGATGAAATTGGAGAATATTAAAATATGAGGGGCTATTTTAGTCTTGTTACACACCTGTGCACAATATGTAGATTTTTTTGTAAAAGAGTTTTTTTGTTTTGACCTCTTTATAAATAAGTATCGAATGAGACTTATTTGTAATGTGCCAAAAGATTCCATATATGCTTGAATAATAGTGGCGTGAGACTTTTTGGTAAGAGGTTAATATGTAAGAGTCCCTCAACCAAATTTAATTAGTCAACCAAATTTAATTAGAATTAAATAACAATCCAAAACTAACTTCTAATATACACCCCTTTTTTAAAATATAATATGAGCCACATTTCTAATATTTTTCATCTCTAACTTGCACATATATCTTAAAATATAACTTCTATTTACATTTCTCGAAATCAGATATTTTTTTACTCTCTCTCTCCACTCAGTTGTCGAGGGAAGTGGAGGCTATGGTGGTCGCGGTAGCGAAGATGGCGGCATGATGGTGATGGGTATGGTGGGGGTAGATATGGCGGCTGCGATGACGGTGGTCGAGTATGGACGTGTTGGTCGCGGTTGTAGAGACACGGTTATGGCGATAGCGGAAATGAAGGCATGACGGTGGTGGGTATGATGGGGGTAGATATGGCGGATGCGATGGCGGTGGTGGGGATGCTGGTGGTGTTGGGGCCGATTTAGTGCTTGGTGGGGCAAATCTAAGATTTGTATTTTGATATCTACAGATGTCTGTGAGTGTCTATGGATATCTGGCGACTAGGGTTCAAAAAATGAGTTATGGTTTCAAGATGTCTGCAGATGTCTGTGGGTGACTACGTATTACTACTGTTTCTATGGGTGTCTGTGGATGACTACGACGAAAAATAATTAAATAATATCATAGTACATCATAGTTAATTTACAATTTGCTGTAATTTCGAATTTGTAAGTGAAGAACATTTTGGAATGAATTTAATAAAGTAGTTCTTATAAATTTTACCACCATGCACTTATATATTAAGTTCCCCTTTGATAATTCCTTTTCCTCTTAAGACAGATATCATCAATCTTTGAATCTTTTTTCGTTTGTACTAAAATTTTCGAAGGTGACCTCATCTAAAAATTCAATATCTTCAATACTCTCCAGCTTCTCGACCTCTTCCTTCGCGCCTCTGATCAGCTGAACGTGGTGAACCAGTAGCTGCTGGAGGTTTTCCAGCAGGAATTCCACCGCTGCATCCGCCATTATCTATATATATATTTCAACTCATCTCTCTCTCTCTCTCTCTCTCTCTCTCTCTCTCTCTCTCTCTCTCTCTCTCTCTCTCTCTCTCTCTCTCTCTCTCTCTCTCTCTATCTCTCTCTCTCTCTCTCTCTCTCTCAGTGTAGTGTGACCTCTGACCCGACGAACGTATATATATATATATATAGAGAGAGACAGAGAAAGGTGTGGATAATTACGAGAGTTATTAGTGACCGTGGACTCTAGAGCAAATAATTGTCACTGACGTGTAGGATGATTCAAAGTCTCGTGGATAGGTACTTACCTCGAAATTAAGTTGATCATTATCTTAAGGGTAAGCAATAAGTTTGAAATTCTAATAAGTTCATAAAACATTGGACAAAATGCACTTCACCCCCTTAAAAAATTAACTTTTTGCACTTTCCCCCCTGAAAATATATAAATGAGACTTCCCCCCTTCCAAATATAAAACTAGGAGCAGTTTGCCCCGAAAGTGTATTCCGTTCAAAATTTCGCCGGATTTCAATAATGCGGCAGGGTAATTTCGTCATTAAATGTTATTTTATATTATTTTTTTATTTTTCCACTTATATTCCATTTTTTATCAACGCCTTTCTCCTCAAATCAAATTAGGGAAACCTTGAGTTTTCTTTTTCCCAAAACTCAAATTCAGCAGCGACAATCTCTCCAAATTGAATCCGCCAACTTAGGGTTCTTCTTTTCAAAATCAAATCGAATCAGCGGCCACCTCTTCTCCATCGACCGGTCAAAAGATTCATTAAAAGTAATATGTTTATCCATTAATTTCTACGCGAAATTGGATTCGCGAATCAGGCTAGCTCTTCTCCATCGATTGTTGATGGTTATTATTTGTCTTTATTTATTTTTCGAACATTGACTAAAGTTTTAGTGGGTAATTAGTTTGAATTATTAAATTGATAATGTTTGAATTTGTGTGTATTGTGTGTTTTGGATAGTTTGAATTATTAAATTATGGACAAAAGTTGATTATGGGCAATGTGCTCACTATTTTGGATTTTGAAGGGGCAGTGTCTCTTTTGTATATTTTCAGGGGGAAAGTGCAAAAAGTTGATTTTTTAAGGGGGTGAAGTGCATTTTGTCCATATATATATGGCGGCGGTTATATGCAAGCCCATTTTTTTATTAGTTCAAGACCTCCAACATAAAAATACTAATTTACCTTTAATGAAATTTAAAATCAAATAAAAAACACAAAGCATTAAAAAATAAAAAATAAACATTTCTTTTGTGCAAGACCAAATAAAATACATAAATCCAGAAATCTTTCTTCCTTATTTCACGACTTAAAACTCTCCTCCTTCTTCCCCTTCTTCTTCACAAACCCACCAAGAAATCATACACACCAAAATTATCAAATACATACCAAAGATTCACGATTGAACCAGAAAACAATGATATGGTGGTTTATGAAGGTGAAGAACACAATGAAATATGTTTTAACCGTTTATTTTTGCTTTCGATTTTTGTTATTAAAGTCGGTAACCACATTCCGATTATTTTAATAAAAATCGGTACTTAAAAACCGATTTTTGTAGTAAAATCGGCATGACAACACCGATTTGTTTTTGTATTATCGGTATTGTCATGCCGACTTGTACTACAAAATTCGGTTTTTAAATACCGATTTTATTATTTTTTAAGAACGTTTTCTCATACTTCCGTGCATCAACCTAGGGGATTGATGGAGGATTATTCAAATGAATTATCTAATGAATAAATATTTGAGATACGGAAAGCTCTACTCGATTGGGTTAAAGGAGTGGTAGACGCCACCGAATGGTGATAAACATTTTCGTTTCAAATATTTAAAAAATATCAATTAACCAAATATATAATGTATTATTTAAAAAAAAATTCAAAAAATATCGGTATTCGAAAACCGATTTTGTACTCAATAATCGACATTAGAACGCCGATTTTGACTTTTAAAGTCGACGTTGTATCGCCGATTTGGTTAACAAAAATCGGTATTATGATGCCGATTTTCGTGTACAAAATCGGTCTGGATAAACCGATTTGGGAAACCAACGAAAAAAAATAAAAAAACCAATTTCAATCTCAATTTTTTTTCCAAAATCGGTCAAATCATTGCAACCCAACAAGAAATAAGCATAGATTAATGTTCATTCATACATATTTAGCATAGATAATATTTGGCAGTCGTGATATTTCTTTTTTGTTTTGTTTTGTTTTTTTTTTTTTTTTTTTTGATTTTTGGTCTTGTACAAATTAAAAATAAGTTGGTAGATATCTTGTATTCATGTCGATAAGCCTATCTTCACAACTCTC
>NW_012194882.1:1152276-1194702 GCF_000504015.1 Erythranthe guttata | reverse complement strand
TTTTGTTCATACATACCGGAGATCGAATTTTGGGGTGATTCCAGCTCGATTTGATGTGAATTGCTCGCGATTTCCACTGGGTAGCATTGTTTTTTTCCCGATTTAGGCACAATTATGGCCGAATTTGGTGTGTTCCTGTTCGATTTAGGTCGGGGTTTGTGTGATGTAGACTGGGTCTCGCTATTTAGAACTTGAATGTTGAAGCTTGAATCTAGATTTGTTTTGAAATGCTAATTGTTAACCGATTTGTTGCAGGATCACTACAAACCTATATCACTGGGTGTTATATTTGTTATATTTCAAATGTCTATACGTATGCAAATGTGGTTACTCACGCAGTTCATAATTTCTGTTACTGATTGTAATTTGATGCTGTCTGTTTCGGGCTACAATGTCCGCCACCCAAGACAAAACAGCCTCGGCCCTGGTGGTGTCCCTTATAATCAGGATGCATAATCTCTTTTCCGGACAAAAACCATCTCAGAAATCCGAAATGTCGAAGCAATCACCAGAAAGCATATTCAAAAATCCGTATTTACGGAAATTGGGTTATATGAACACTATTTTTTCTCAATTTCTTCCTCCGAATCAACTAGATCTTCTTCCAACGAATGGAGGATTAGATGATCTTCTCACAATTGAGGCCACCCCATGCCGCGGCGGAGGTGTGCACCGGTGGGCGGTGGGTGGTGAGATTGGTGAGGCAGCAGCGATCTTCCTTGGAATTACAAAGGCGGGAAAGTACTTATGTAGGTGGTTTGTTCGAAGTCTTCGGACCATGGGTTCTCAAAATTCAGGGCTCCGCTGCTGGGAACACGATGATTTTTTTTTTTTTTTTTCTAATTATTCTATTTTACTTTTATTCCATTCCCAAAAAAAAATATTTATTCCATTTTTAAAATGGAAAAGACTTCAATACACTTGGATTTGTCATGTGCAACGCACATGGGTTGAGAACCGGTCATTTTGACCTGAAAACGGGCAAAAATGGGCAAAGTGGCACAATTTATTAAGTACGGATGAAATCGTTCAAAAAAAAATTGTTCAGGTGGTAATCCGCAAAAACTTAAAAAATTTAGATGGTTTAATGCTATTTACCCATTTTTATTTGTCAACGGTACCCCTAGTAGTAATGGAAATAAAAATATCTATGTTAGTAGAGCTAATTGCATGGAACCCCTGTGTAATTTCAAATGGCTAAAAAAGCCCTTGTATTAAAAAAATTAGCACATACCCCCCCTATGTTATCTTTTACAGAGCACACTGCCCCTTTTTCTAAAATTGGCTGTTGACTTACATGCAATGACTAATTTACCCTTTAAAAGGAAAATGAAATTAAAAAAAAAACACAAGGAAAATGGAAAAATAAAAAACACAAGGGGCGGCAAAACAATGAAAAAGAAGATGATAATTCTTCATTTAAGTCATCAAGAACACAATTATCTTCTTTGATTTCTAATATTTTTCGGTATTAATGCCTCGCAACTAGTCGGAATCAAAGTGTTTCCGTTCAATTTGTCCGGAAAACACTTGCCCCCATCGAATCTACTTCGAACCAAACCCCCACCTTTAGAACTCGCCGGAAGATTTTGCCGGAAAACGTCTGCCCCCGTCGAACCTACCTCGGACCAGCCCACACCCTTAGATCTCGCCAGAAAACCGTGGTTGAAGGACGCAAGGGCTAAAGATCCTCCATTATTGACGAATGCCGGAGGGCTGGGGTTCTTCAAGAACTTTGCGGCCGCAAAGAGAAATTGACGATGGAGGAGGAGATAATCATGAAGGCGAAGAGCGAATAAACCTCTGCTATGGACAGTGTCACTGGCGAGAAGAGTGGAGAAGGTGGTTGTTGGTAGAAAGAAGGGGGAGGCGGTGGAAGAAGAAATTTGGGGAAGAAGACGACGTATTCCTTCAGATTTTGTGTTTTTTACTTTATTCTTTTTGTTTGTTTTAAGAAATTTTGAAAATTGCAAATTGATCCAAAACTTTGAATCATTTATAATAAGCATCAATTAGATTTATCTTTATTTATAGAAGAACTTCAGAGGGTATTTTTGACTTTTCATGTCATAAAATAAACTCTCAGTCGCAGAATCCGCGTGTGGATCACACAACATACATGTTTTCAGGGGCTTTTTTGGTTTGGACTAAATTTTATAGAGGGGCTTATGCTAATTGTTTTTAACACAAAGGCCTTTTTAGCCATTCAAAATTACACAGGGGTAGTTTTGCAAAAAAACCATGTTAATAACCCCACAATTTTCTCCCAAATAATTATTGTAATTGCTGCCCATTCCCACCTATTATAGTAATTATCCACCGAATCTTCTTTACCGTACATTCTCCACCGTGTGCAGTTTGGCCAATTCTCGATTCCTTGTTTGCAACTTTTGTTTGCACTTTTTGTTTGTACTAGTAAGTGACACGTGCATTGCACGTAATTTATAATTTTTGTTAATTATTTATACATTTATTAATAATTTACTTTATTAAAATTAAGCTATATTATAAGTAAATATTTAAAAAATAAGTGATATGATTTAGTATTATGTTAATGAAGATTTCCGATCATATTGATTTTGCTTGATCTTGATCACTACAAAAAAACACACTTTATGAGACGATAATTATCGTCACATAAACTCAAAATATCGTCCCGAAAACTTTTAGAGACAAATATATTCGTCACAATGGTCATCGCGTAGGGCCCGTCGTATAAAGTCTGATGTCAAGATATTCTGTTTCGTCACTATATTTTGTGACGACTTCAACTTTTGTCACATAAGATGTATCTATCACGACGAATATTTCGTCACAGTAGTATTAGAAATCCGTCATTAAAACTGATATGGTCACAATAAGTATGTTTTTGACTGACTTCTTGTGACAAATAATATTGTCACTAAAATTGAAAAAAATTCACGACAACTACTTTGTCATATAAGATTCAAATGATTTTAAAAAAAAAAAATTAGTTCTAGTGACGAATTCTTTTGTCACATAAAAATATATGTACAAACGACTGCTTTGTCCCTTATATGTCACATAAAGCCTAATATTTTGTCCCAAAAATATAATGTGGATCGATACTCGCAACATTATTGGATTCTAACCACACAAAATCACGAAAGTAAAACTAAAAATTAATTAGCACCAAACCATTAATAAACAAACTGCCAGAAAAAACAAATTAAGGGAGAGGAAATGATTCAACTACTCTGGAAACAAAAACCAGTGCAAAATCTAACCATCTAAAATACATGTGGCAACAAATTCACACATATGCACACGCAAGCATTAGCACAACCATGACATACAAATTAAATCATCGCTTCTCGGGCTCTGTTTTTTACTACATAGGATTCGTGAAGGTGATAATCTGATGATCTATTTTCGATACTTTCACTTACAAAAAGTCTTGAACTGCATAATAACTACGACAAGAAAATATCCGACATGATCAACCTTCACACAAAAACACAGTACCAACCAACATCAGTCTTCAAAAGTCAAAAGCATGTACCATCATTCTGCAAGAATCACAAAACTCAAATTATGATACACAGTAAACGAATTTAGACATAAAAGCTATATTATTAAATTCATCAAATCATAAATTGTAACAAGTTCTTACCATAAAGAATTTTGCGTAGTGCTATTTCCTTGCATTTTTAGAAAGAATTGTTGCATTTCTTGCATTTGTACTTGCAAAGTCTCTATTTTTTCTTGGGTAATTGGCACTTTGCACCCTTGAATTACATGAGTTTGGCATTTTGCACCCTTAAATTGAAAAAATAGCACTTTGCACCCTACAATTGCAAATTCCTTGGCACTTTGCACCCTCTTACACTTTTTGGGTGAAAAAATGACTGGCAACCGGTTTAGTGGGTTCCAAGAGGTGCAGATTTGTCTTTTTACATGTATTATGATTCATTGGAAGCAACTCTCGTCGGAATTATTAACGTAGTTGAAACTAGAAAGTGCAGATGTAATTCAACGTCATTTCAGGTACTAAGCTGAAAATATGACCGTTCCAATCTTATGATGCACTGAATCCCATTTGGACCGAGCTCGAGGGAGAACAGACATGGGGCAGAATCGTCCAGATAATTCCATGATGTAAGAAGCTGCTTCGTTTGTGTTATTTCGTTGTAAGCCATTTTCCCACCGGGCTACCATATGTCTCCTGGGCTATCGAGAAGGGTTGGGAGCAATTTGATGGGTTTGAACCCGACCCATTTTTCAGAACCAGGTTCCCGTCGTCGAGCACGGCGGCGACGGCGCTGGAATTGTTCGGAGTTTTTACACCGGTGGACCAAATATGGGATTTTGACTCCTTCAGCAGGACTAAATTTCCGTCGACAATCGTGAGGTGGGCGTAGTTTTTGTCGAAAATTGGGGTTACTCTGTTAGCGACCCCGACCCAGACTACGGTTTGTTTGTTGACTTTTTTGTTGATTCCCCTGTAGTGTTTTGAAGAATTACCTGGTGAGAAGAATTCGAGCTCGAAGTTCCCGCCGAAAGAAACGATGGTTTGGTCGCCGGAGAAAGTTTGGTTGCTGGAAATCGTGTCCGCCGCTGAGGAACACGGGTTCATGAGGAAGAAACATAGGAGGAAGACGAGATGAATCATAGTATGGGATCCTAGAAAGATAAATCTGCCCTCTTTCAACTCCCATTAAACCGGTTGACAATAATTTTTTTAGCCAAAAAGTGCAAGAGGGTGCAAAGTGCCAAGCTATTTACAATTAAAGGGTGCAAAGTGTTATTGTTTCAATTTAAGGGTGCAAAGTGCCAAACCCATGTAATTCAAGGGTGCAAAGTGTCAATTATCCATTTTTTCTTCATAGCTCTTGTTTTTCTCCTTTTGCTCGGGTAATTCTGTAGTGAGGGTACCAATTATACTCCTTGCGCTTTGAAGCTCAATTTCACTTTCTCATATATTTGACGAATATTTACGTCTGCTAGGAACTTCTACCCCATATCCCATACCTTTTTGGTCTATAACCAAAAAGGTACCAAGTGTTGTTACTAGGATTTGATCCTCTGACATGACATTTTATGCGTCTGCTGATGAAGCTTCTTCTAATTCTATCATTTGTTTCTGCAAAATTCAAGTATATATCAAATATAAATGATAATGTGTCGTCAAATAACAAAATTATCGAATATCTTACAAAAGCAGATGCCGCATCAGAATTAACAAATCGACCAGCTTTGTCGACGTGAGTTTTTCTCCATAACTCAATCTTGTATGGATTTGCCTGTTTAGAATGCAAAAGTGAATAGTATAATATTTTGTCATCGCATAAATGAATAGTATAATTTGACCAAAAAAAAATACAAAAATTACATACCATCTTTCTATAGCGAGAAAGTAATCTGATCTTCCCGGAAGTGTGGCTGAAAAGCATTTTATCTTTATTGTTTACGTTGGTAGTTGATCTCTCCTGAATTGACATGTAAAAAATATTTTATTTATTAACTTTATCGTAAGAGAAATAAAATCTAACTATGTGTCGTTTTTCTTTGGACTCTAGATTTTGTGAAACTTTAAAGAGCTTGCGTTCCTAATCACTCAATCTATTCCTCCAATGTCTATAGGCATTTTGGAACATTCCATCTACAATACTTCGGACACGCTCAGATGTCAAATCCTCAATTTCGAACCATTGCTTGAAAACCAAATAATTGAATTCATTAGTTCCATAAAGTTTAATTTCATCAATGAATTTTCAGTAAACCGTATAGGAAAAAGTAAGATGCCTTACCAATAATCTTCTATGACAGACTTCTTTATTTGTTTCTGGAATTTGCCTCCACATAGAAACTCCTTCAAGCTCTGCACATGTTCTAACAGCGATTCATATACCCTCAGAATTCTTTTCCTCATTTTGAGCCGGTATTTTTTCACGAGGATTGAACATGATCTTCATCTTTCCAGTCTACAAGAAATATTGTGTATTTGAGCAAAATAAATTATGCAATTTAACCAAATAATAACAAATTACCTGCTTCACTATTTTGTCCAAATTTAGCCCTCTACCGACACCACGGCCATTTTTCTTGAAAACAGTTCCTAGGCAAGAAATAAATGGAAAATTAAATAAGCAAAATTAAAATGGAGATAAAATATTAAATATACCACTAACAGTTAATTCAAAAGGGAGATAAAATATTAAATACACCACTAACTGATTGTAGAAAAATCTATTGAAAAAATCAAATAATGTAAGAGGGCCTTTACCAGGAATCGAGGTTGATGCTTCATCATAATAAGGTTCAGATCCCTCGAAATTTGGTGTTGGTGCGTCAAAATCATGTGGATTGCCATGTCTTCCTGATGTTACATATGTTGAATTCGAACCTGAAGGACGTGAAAATTTTGTAACTGATGTTGGTGGAAATGAACTTGAAGATGTATTGTCTTTTGATGCACTTCTAGTAGTGGATGGCACTGAATTCGCTGAAGTACTCCCATGTAGTTTACGAATTTTCTTGAATCTTGCACCTGATGACATCTGAAAATCATAACAAAAACCATCTAATGCATCACCATTGCCTAAAAAAAATTATATCTTACAAGACAATTCCACAATTATATTATACGTGCAAGAAAAAATAATTTACTATCAGCATTTTAATAACAAAGAAAAAAAATTATTATCATTTTAACACCACATAATTTATATACAAAGAAAAAAGCATGCTCTTTATATAAATAAAACGAGAAAAAAAAACACATGAAAAACTGTATAAAAAACATATTAATCTATAAAAAAAAAAAAAAAAAAAAAAACCCAAGTGTATAGTCTGGATCATTCCTTTCAAATGTGTGAATTCACACTAAGTTAATCTCCTCCGTCTTCCTTTTCATCCTCATCGTGTCCTTCTTCATCTGCCTCTTCCTCTTCTTCCTCGTCTTCATCTTCTTTTTCTTCTTCTCCCTCCTCCTCCTCCTCCTCCTCCTCCTCCTCTCGTCTCCTCCCTATTTTTTTCTTTTCTCTAAATTTTCGAAAAACAACTTCATCAATCTCTTCAGGTTCTACATCTTCCCTTGATAGTTGATTTTGAAGATGGTAATCATCATTAGTTTCAATTATCAAGTTGACTCCATTAGATTCATACTGCTGCAATACTTCTGTGATATTATCTTAACAGTCATCATCTACAATATTCACAGTATTTTCTATTTCCACAGCAGGCAAATCCCACAAATGTATATGTTGCACTTTCTGCACAATCTGCCAATTTATGCTCAATCTTGTGTCATCTATATAAAATAGGGTTAATTGCATTTCGCCACCTAGAGTTTGCCCTTTTTGCATTTTCCCACATCAACTAAAAAAAGTTGCATGGTGGCACCCAAACATTCATTTTTGACTCACATAACCACCTGGACGGAATATTGTGGCGAATCTTTCCACTCTCCGGTGCACGCCAAATTACATGGGCTTTTTCGTCTTTTCCTTTAGCATCCTCCTAAATGCCCTAGCAGTCGTTGACTTCCCCCATTTCAATTCAATTTCACACCTTCACAAAAATCCCCTTTTCTATGTCAATCTAGGGCTAACATTATCGACGATAAATTGCAATAATCTGAAGATCTTCGTAACTCTATCATGACTTGGAAGTTAAGAGAGGGCAATGACTTGGACAATTTTCGAAAAAATGCTCCAGAATATGGTATGCGTTCTTAAAATTCATATTATTTGTTTTTTTTTTATGTAAATAGTTGTTTTATGTATTCAATGTGGTTGCACATTGGTGTTCTTGGATTTGTTTATAATATATTATAGTGATTTCTTTGTTTATTTATAGTATATTTCTGTATTGTGTGGACCACATTGATTTTCTTGTCTCACATATGTTTATGCTAGCTTACAATACATATTTGGACCACATTTTAGTCTCCCACTTCGATTTTAGCACGTTTTAATTTTTTGTCCTTATTACCACATCATACAGTTTTTTATTAGATTCACATGTTCTGAAAATGTGTTTTATATATTTTTTGGCAGGCCCCAATAGTGATTATTTCACAATAGTAATGCACCATTCTGGAAAAATTATGGATTTAGGTAAGATCTGTTATGTGGGTGGGAAAGTTAGTTATTTTGACTACTATTGTTATGATGAAATGTCAATGACTGAAATAACTGAAATGGCAAGGGAATTAAAATTAGATGATTGGGAAGATTTCTATCACAGTAGAAGTGCAATACAAGATTGTAGTGTTCTTTATTTAATGGAGAATGATAATGATGCTTTGGAATTAGTGAACTATCTTGACAAAGACAGAGCCACTACAATTTATGTGAAGCACCTACAAGTAATAGAAGATGAAACTGAAAAAAGTCAACCTGATTCATTTGATTTAGATAATCTTCCATATGTAGATGAAGCAGTAGGGTATGTGGGTGATGTTGATGAAGTTGATGAGTTTAATGATGTGTCTGAGTGTGATGTGCCTGAATTTGAGGTTCTTGGTAGTAATATGTATGTGAATCATATGACTGACATTTTTGGTGATAATGATGGTTTGTTCGATGATAATGAAAGTGGTGGAAGTGATGTTCAGTTAGTTGAAGATGATTCAGAGCACTCTGACTTTTTGGTTGATAGTGATTTTTTTGCATGTGATGATAATTTTCAATATGATAACAATGTTGATCATGGGGTAGAGTGGGGTGGACTTAGGTCAGATGAAGAGGCTGAAGAACCTAGAAGGTCTAGGAGATTAAACAAGGGGAAAGAGAAAGTGGCAGAAGATCAGATTGATGAAACTTCCAAGAAAGATCAATGTAAACACCACAACTTTCCAGTTTTTAATCCAAAGATAGACATGGCTGATTCTAACTTTCAGCTTGGTGTTTGATACAATGATGCACAGAGTTTTAGAGATGCCATAAGACAGCACTCCATAGTTAATGGTAGGGACATAAAGCTGAGGCTTAATGAGAAGTATAAGATTCAAGCCATATGCAATCATCTAAGTTGTCCATGGCTAGTCTATGCTTCTCAAATGAGAGGTGAATCCACCTTTCAAATCAAGACAATCAATGCAGTCCATGAATGTAACAAAAAGGAGAGAGTGACTTGTGCAAATTCCAGGTGGTTGGCCACTAAATATGCAGACAAAATAGTTACTGATCCAAGATGGCCATTGGACTCTATGATGACTGTGGTTCAAAATGACTGCAAAGTGTTATTTAGCAGACACCAACTGTACTGAGCAAAGCAAAAGGCAATAGAGAAGAGTACATGGTCTAATATTGAGCAGTATGGGCTCATATGGAGGTATGCTCAGGAAATTAAAAAGTCTAGTCCTAGGACCACTGTTAGAATCAAAGGAAGTGGTGAAACAGATCAACTGAAGTTCAAAAGAATTTACATTTGCTGGGATGCATTGAGACAGGGGTTTCTTGATGGGTGTAGGCCAATCATCTTCTTAGATGGTTTTCACTTGAAGTCCATATATGGTGGGATTCTTCTATGTGCAGTGGGGATAGATGGAAATAATGGCATGTATCTCTTTGCATATGCTGTTGTAGAAAAGGAAAAGAGAGAAAGTTGGTTGTGGTTTATGAATTTGCTGAAAGAAGACTTGAAGATTGAGGAGAGTCAGCATTGGACCATCATGAGTGACAAGCAGAAGGGGTTATTAGATGCAGTGGAGGAAGTCCTGCCTAACAGTGAGCACAAATTTTGTGTCATGCACTTGTACTGTAACTTCAAGGTATCACATAAAGGATTGGCACTCAAGAACATTCTGTGGCAAGCTGCTAGAGCTTCAAGAGTGGTGGATTTTGAAAGAGTGATGAGAGATTTGGCCTCCAAAGATAAAGATGCTTTCAAATGGCTTGCAAAGAGGCCTGCTGCACATTGGAGTAGAGCTTATTTCAATACAAATTCAAAATGTGATACACTTTTGAACAATATGTGTGAAGCTTTAATGCAATGATTCTAAGGCCTAGAAGTCTACCAATAATTGATATGTTGGAGGCAATCAGAAAGACCTTGATGAAGAGGCTGCATGTGAAGAGGGATAAGATGGCAAGCCACAAGGGTGACATATGTCCTAACATTCAGAGACAGATAGAGGAGCTGAAGAAAAAATCAATGGAGTTCATAGCTAATTGGAATGGTAAGGATCAGTTTGAAGTTGAGAATTGCTATGGTGATAGATTTAAGGTGCATTTGGGAGATAAGACTTGCAGTTGTAGAAAGTGGCAACTCTCTGGAATTCCTTGTGCACATTCCATTTCAGGCATGTACTATCTGGGGAGAACGCCTGAAGATTATGTTGAAGACTTGTATAAGAAGAACACCTATATGTGAGTGTACAGCCACTTACTTGACACACTTGAAGGAATTGAATCGTGGCCTGAATCTGGAAAGCCACCCTTGCTTCCTCCAGACATTGTGAAGATGCCAGGCAGGCCTAAACTGCACAAAAGAAGAAGGCAACCATGGGAGATCAATGGTCCACAGGACATCCCACCACCAGTTGCCAAAACAGTAACAAGGATTGGGAGTTTGGGTAGACAAGGTGTCATAATGGCATGTAGTTCATATCAAAAGAAAAACCACAATGCAAGAAGTTGCCCCTTGAAGAAGGCAAGAGGTGCAGTTAATGACAAAGGCCAGGTATATGCATAGTTTTCAATTATTCATTATTTTATTAAATTAATTGTTAACTAATGCAGTTGAATTTGTTTCCAATGCTAGAGAAAGAAGTCAAACACACAAGCTACTGTTACTCAACAACAAAGCCAAACTGTGACAGAACAACATGGTCACACTACATTTGAACCTCATATGGAAGTTCAAACAAGTATTGCTATTAACAGAAAGGTACTTAGCTTTTGTGATTTGTAGCCAAACTACTGTTTCTATGTTAATTTATGATTTTTTGATTTTTCTGATTTTTTACATTTCTGTAGAGGAAGCTTGTTTTCGACATTAACCAGACTCAAGAAAGTGTAGCTGAGCCTTCAACAAAGAAGAAATTACCAGTGTCAAGAAAGGGGAAGAAATCCATGATTTCTGAAAAGGTAATGCATTTAAGATATGTTTGAAATCCCTAATTTCTGTAATAATTTATTTTATTCTAACTTATGGGAAAAATCAGGTTATTGGTAAGACAAGCAAGGAGAATGAAACAATGATTTCTTCGGATACAAGAAAGGGGAAGGAAAAGGGGAAGGAAAAGGAGAAGGAAACAACAATTGTGGCCAAAACAAGCAAAGGGAAGAAGCAAGTTGTGCTTCAGCCTTCATCCCCATCACATAGTCTGAGGCCAAGGAAAGCCACACCAAAGAAGAAATAGTGGCCATTTACTTTGTTATTGTTGTGATTTCAGTACATTTTGAACGTTTTAGATCAATACTTTTTGCATTTTTGGAATGATCTTTTGGGATTGCATTTTGCTAAGACATTGTTTTGCATTTTGGTAAGACTATGCACTATTTTGTAGTATTCTGTATTTTGGTAAGACTATGTATTTTGCATTTTGGTAAGACTTTGCACTTTTTTGTAGTATTTTGGATTTTGGTAAGACTATATAGTCTGTTTCTTGTGCACTTAGTTACTTTTTAAACGATTATGTTTTTTTCTTATGCAAAACTCGGTAGGTATACAATAACATTCATTACAAATCTATATTGCCATTACACAAGAACATAAAGTTAAAATGTTATTACAACTACTTAATTGAAGGCAAGTACATAATATAGAAAGATCAATACTTGTTCTTAACATCTAAACAAACAGATACACTAAAAACATTGCAATTGTCAAGGCAATCCACAGCCATTTTTCCCTTGCCCCCTTCTTAATGAGTTGTTCTTCACACTTTTTCAAATCATCTTCACACTTCTTCAACTTATCTTCACACTTCTTCAACTCAACTCCATACTTCTTCAACTCATCTTTGTACTTGTTGATCTTCCTAAGTAAACCAGGAATTAAGTTACGAGATCGGTCACACATTGGAGGGTCAATCCACACATAGTATTTGCAACCCCCAATTTGCTGGAAAAAACAGAACACATAATAAGAATTCAAAATCAGCAAATCTCCTCATGGATTCAAAATAAGATTGACGTTGACGAAATTTATAAGAAATTCATACCTTATATTTGGGACATATAGCGAATCTCCTCCCTGGATTCAAATCGGTCCAAGATGTTTTCCTTATTCCCATCCTTGCACAGTAGCATGTATTATTGACCTGGACTCCACAACTTTGTGACATGTCCAGAATGTAAACAAAAGAACGAAAGAACGAAGAGAGAACAAGAAGAAAAAGAAAAAAAAAATGCAGACAAAAGATGAGAGAAGAGGAAAGGAAGTGAAGAGGAGGGAAATCAAACTTGAAGAAATTGAGATGGAGGGAAAATTAGGGCGGAATTAGGGCATTTAGGAGGATGCTAAAGGAAAAGAAGAAAAAGCCCATGTAATTTGGCATGTGCAGCGTGCGTGCGCCGGAGAGTGGAAAGATTCGCCAGAATATTCCCTCCAGGTGGTTATGTGCGTCAAAAATGAATGTTTGGGTGCCGCCGTGCAACTTTTCTTAGTTGAGGTGGGAAAGTGCAAAAACGGGCAAAGTCTAGGTGGGAAAATGCTACTTGTTGTACCTGGATTGGTAAGACGAAAGGATAATTTTCATACCATCTAGACCTTATATCAATGCTAATGAATTGTTTATCCACTTGCATTCTTACTTCCCATTACTTCCCACGTCAAACCATTCACATTGAAACAAAATCACTTTGTAACCACCAATGTAGGTCAATTCAACAACCCTGCTTAAGAAACCAAAGAATTCAATAGACTGCTTTTTATGCATCTCTTCAACGACTAATCCACTATTTTGAGTTTTCTTCACTGTATCACGTTCTCTTGTGTGAAAACGGACCCCATTCACCATGCAACCGTTAAAGAAGTTTGTATTCATTCTTAGAGGACCATTTGCTAAAACCACAATTCATCTGTAGTCTTTCCAGATTTGTGATATTCACAATTTATACGTTCTTTAAACCACTGTGCGAATAACTTTTGTAGTGCAGTGCATAACAAAATCTTCGTATTCATTAATTAAAATATTTCGAGATCAGTGTAACAGCTATCATTATTCTTCTTCTTCATTTAATCAATTTTTGGTGACTTTTTTTTCTCTCGAAATTCTGGCATCATCACTTATTTAATCAAGTTGTAATATTTACTGAAAAATATTTTCTTATGCGATTATTTTTTTATATGATATTTTTTTTCTTCAACACCACTCTAAAGACTATTAAAAATAGAATCACTTATTGTGAAAATACAATCATAATTAAATTATTGAGAAAATTAGAAACTGTCATAAACAAATCATATAGATCGACACGGCATAATGCTAATATATAACCATTTTCTGTATATATAAGCAGTGACATCTTATTAGGAAAAAAATATTATTTTTATATAAAACTAGTAACTCACCCGTGCGATGCACGGGGATTAATTAAAAAAATTAAAATGAGTTAATGTATAAAATTGACGAAGAAAAATTATGTCGAGAATGCTAAGAATACAACCGAACAAAAAAATAAAATTCGTATCTTAATCAATCAATAAAAAATCTGCATATAGAATAAACTGACAAAATTCTAAAAATCATCCACGTTAAAATGTAGCAAGTAACTCCCATACTGAAATCAAAGCATCGCACCAGTCTTACACATGAATCTAATTGTTGTTAAAGGAGACAATGAAACTACAATCAGATATACGATAGGATGACAAATAACTTGTTATTTTTTCATCTTTTCAATATATAAATTAAAGACGTTACGTAGATAAAGAATACTTTTATATATATATATGTGTATGTATATATATATATATATATATATATATATATATATATATATATATATATATATATATATATATATATATATATATATATATATATATATATATATATATATATATATATATATATATATATATATATATGTGTGTGTGTGTGTGTGTGTGTGTGTGTGTGTGTGAGCATATTGAAAAAAAAACAATGTTAAACATAAATAAAACTAATCTATGTGTTTGTTAATGTGTACCTTTATATTCTTTCGAATACTTCTTTGTACACGACGTTGCTAGTAACACTGGACAACTCACCGGATTCGCCCTTTATTAAAATCTTTATTCAAGATCTACTCTTCACCCGAGACAACGATACGTACAATTGACTGTGACTGAAAACATGCCTTGGAAGGTACAATCCAACGTGCGAGAGAGTTTGCCCTTGACTTTTGTTGACTGTCATGGCAAATGATATAATCACCGGATACGGACGTCTTTGAAATTTAACTGGCAATGTGGAATTCGAAGGTATCAAAGTCATCCGAGGAATAAATACCATGTCGCCAACATTCTTACCGGATAATAGTTTGCAACTAATTACATGCATGCCCAGTCTTTCAACTTGGAGACGAGTTCCATTGCATAAACCTCTTGCTTGATCGATATTCCTAATGAGCATGACGGAAACTCCTTTCTTTAATTTTAGCTCATGCGGCGGCGGACCGGAGCACGATATTGTATTGAAAAATTCGGTGGATTAAATTTCTGCATTAATCTCGGAACCTGCTTCGTCCATGCACAGACTGTCAGAGCTCAGGTAAACCTTTTCCTCTTCTTCAATAAGTGACGACAGATAATCGTTCACATATATAACACTCTCATTTGTAGGCCCCAGAATGGCCCTCCCTTGAAAGAAATCAGGATTGGCAATGTTATTCAACAAATCCGGATACACAAACTGCAGTAGCTCTGAAACAAATAAATATAATAATAATACAAAAACTGTAATATTTTAAGAACTTTGGTATAAAAAAAATATCAAGAATAATACATAATTTAAGTTTTATCTCAACTATTTTGCAATATTTTCATCTAGGGGCACGGATTCTATTTGTTGAAAAACCTCTAAGGGCATTTTTTCTTTCTACCATGAGTCAATGCTTAAAATCAGACGGGGCAGTGAGTTTCTAAAAGGTTTACACAGGGGACCATGGGTGAATTTGTTTTACAGGGGTATTTGACAATTCGGTATTTCAAAGGGTTGTATTTGTAATTAACTCTTGTTTTATTTGTAGTTTACAACTTGACCTTTCATTTTATTTGGTGTCATCTATGTCGCACCGACACGGGGGAAACGGTATGTTCCAGAAATGGGGACATGGGAACTCGGGAAACATATATATTAAAAATTGTATGGGCATACTTATAAATATGCAGTATAAACAAATATAAGTTTATTTATATTTTTGTTATACTAGGAAAGTGGACGTGCGTTGCACGTCTTGGGTCAATTTAATCGGGTTTTTTTTTATTGGCATATTATTCGATCAAAATAATAGTACAAATTAAAATATCGAATTTATTTGGCGTATATTGATATTATTCATTAGTCAAACTTGGTCTAATATTACAACATGTAGAGATTAATAATTTCTAAGTATATTTATATTCAAGATTTCATGTAATACTTTTTTATTTTCTTTTATCTTGGTTTTTATTTGCGCATCGATCATTATATCATTATTGGAAAATGTTATTTACCCGTTTCTTCTTATATGTATTAGTTTTTTCTTTCAACTTATTCTTTGAACACTATCATATTTTCTTGAATAGTGATGGGTCCACGCCCAAAGGCCCATATCTACAAGCCCATAGAGGCACACAAACCAAGCCCAAATCGACTAAAGATAATAGTACAAGCCCAAGTCGGCTAAGGCCTAAACTGGCATGATCTAAACAGTTAGGCCCAAGTTGACCCATATTAAGTGGCTTAGGCCCATGAGAATATATATTTCCATATAAATACCCGGAAACCTCACAATTAAAGGTACGCAATTCATATTTCCCGAGCAGTCTCTTGAATTCTCTGAATACTTCTATCATACAAAGCTGACTTGAGCGTCGGAGGGTTTTCGCCGGGACCAATTCCGGCGCCCTAACGACTTTTTGTGATGCAGGTAGTGCCCACGCGAGGAATCAAAAAGTGTGAGGGAAGAATTGCAAAACGTGACGTGGAATCGTACCACATCATTTTGGCGCCGTCTGTGGGAAACACTACCTAATCATTGAGAATGAAGTTCCACTCATGAAGAACAGATGACGTTGGCAATGGCAGAAGAGCAAAAGAAGTATCCCTTCAAAATACAACTTGGAAAGGAAAGGATGTTGAACACTCCATAAAAGTCGATAGAGAGATTATAGGCTCAACCTGAAAGTCAGTGTCGACATCAAGCTCAGTCCTGAAAAGGTCAATGGTCCCTCCGGAACAATTGTTAACTCAAATTTGTGGAAATTCATTGATTACATTGACAAGTCCTCCAATGGCACGCCCCTTCGCCGCCACTGGCTCCTCATTGAACAAGTGTTTTATGTACTGCAGCCATTCAACAATTTGCCATCTGTTTGTAGGTTGACACTTTTGAGTTATCATTACTGAAGTCGCCGGCATCCACAAAGCAGCTGCCGTCCAAGCCGACACTATGCACTATAGCTACTAGCCGATGCAGCCTGAAAATGTCACCTTAGAACCGAGAAATTTGTGGAGTCCCTTTGATGCATGCACTCTAGCCATTGTTGGCTCCTCATAGAGCAATTTCTTTATGCACTAGTCATTCTATAATTTATCAGCTCTTTGCAGGTTGAAATCTATTGAGTTGTCATTACTGAAGCTGTGGCATTCACAAAGTACCCGCCGTCCAAGCCGGCATTATGCACCATACCTACCAGCCGATGTGGCCCGAAAATGCCACCTTAGAACCGGCCAATTGTGAAAGTTTCTTTGATACACGCCCTCTAGCCGCCGCTAACTCCTTATTGAGTAACCTTTTTATGAACTGCTACCATTCTATAGTTTATCAGCTCTTTGTAGGTTGACATCTTTTGACTTGTCATTACTCAAAACGCGATGCACAAAGAAACCTACGTCCAAGCTGGCACTTTGAACCGTTTCTACCCGCTAATGCGGCCTAAAAACGTCACCTTGGAATATCAGCACCAATGGCGGCATTTTTTGAGTTGTCGTCTCCCGATGCGGTATCGTTTGAACTATCGTCACCCAACCTTGGAATCAGCCGTTTTACGAGCCACCACCTCGCGAAGCACCATCTCGAAATTATGATATATGGTTATATCTCTTTGCAGGTTGAAATGTCATCACCAATGGCGGCATTTTTTGAGTTGTCATCTCCCTATGCGGTTTGAACTGCCGTCATCCAACCTTTGAATTCGCCGTTTCACGAGCCACCACCTCGCGAAGCACCATCTCGAAATTGTGATATATGATTACATCTCTATGCAGGTTGACACCTTTTGAAATTTTATCACCATTGACAACATTTTTTGAGTTGTCCTCTCCCCCATGCGGTATCGTTTGAATTGTCATCACCCAACCTTGGAAGCAGCCATTTTACGAGCAACCACCTCATGAAGCACCATCTTGAAATTATGATATATGGTTACATTTCTTTGCAGGTTGACACCTTTCGAAATGTCATCACCCATGGCGGCATTTTTTAATTTGTCATCTCCCCATGTGGTATTGTTTGAACTGTCGTCACCCAAGCTGGTACTTTTTGAATCATCTTCATCCAACACCCATCATCACCCAAGATAACATCTTTTAAACAACCGTCACCCAAGGTGGAATTTTTTAAATTATCATACCCAAGGCGGCATCCTTTGAGTTGTCATTATTCAAGATCCGACGAAAAATCGACAAACCTTGTATCTGCATCCACAAACCGCCACTATGTGAAGACAAAAAGCCGTTACCTTCCACTTTGCAGTATCCGTCCAAGATGGCACCTTGTGGGCGAAACAAATAACGTCACAAAACTCACCAACTCATAAATAATCATATTGCAGGTTGCATCCCCCAAATTCGCCACCTCGCAATTGACAACTTCCATACAAGTCGACGTCTATGGTTACCACGGCTAGTATTTTCAAAACGGCATACCTTGAGCACTCTCATTCTAAGACGTCATCTCTAATTAGTTGTCATCTTCAAAGATAGTATGACCATGTCCTTCCAAGACGATACATCTTGAGCCGTCTTGCCGCTGATTGGCTTGCAAGCTGCCGCCCAAAAAGTTGTTACCTCTAATTAATTTTCTTATTTCAGGTTGTCCCCTTTCAAGACGACACCCTTGATTTGTCTCATTCCAAGTCGGTACACTCTAAGCTAGCAACTCGCGGTCTGTCCTCTGGTGGCTTAGTTAAGAACTTGAAAAACTTTGAGATGGCATCCTATAGTCCATATCTAATTGGCTCGATTAAAGACCTTGTACACCCAATCTTATGCTTTTTCGTTGATAACTTGGTGCCCATACATGTGTTTTTTATGCAGGAAATTCCTCGTGAACATGAGATTTTTATGGAGGAAACTCTTCGTTTCTCCCGATTTAATATGATTGTCGACGAATTTTTTTATTCTCGAATATTTATTTCAGGTTCGAGAATTATCTTGAGGTCGTGACTGTCAATACAAAAATGCACCACGCTCTATTACTACTTGTCATTCCGGGGCAACACCATCATTCACGATTTTACGAATTGCTATTAGACACACGACTCTTGCAGAGCTCTATATAACCCGTTTAACATCAATCATGATATCACGAATTGTGCACAGACACACGACTTCTCCAGATCTGCCAACTTTAAAATGAAGTGTCTCACGAGTTGGCAACCCATCAATCGCCACTTAATTAATCGTTGAGTCGCCCACGACATTATGAGCTGCCTACTTGCCAATGGCAAGACAAGCCATCAAATTTCACTTCTACTAATTATTGATCTGCCAACTTGGCGATGGCATGTCAATCGGCTGTCATTTCTACTAATTATTGAGCCGACACGACCTCACGATGCCTACTTGTTAATGATAGGGAAAGCTGTCAACTATCACTATAAATTTTTGAGTTGACCACGGTTTCACTTGCTATTTATTTGTCAATGGCATGCAACCGCCATTTCTACTAATCGTTGAGCAACTCACCGTCTCATGAGCTACCAATTTGTCAACGGCATCACAAAATGCCCTACAACTATTTTCATCAATCGCCAAGTTGTTTCCACTACGAGCTGTCAAATCGACTAACTAAATCACAAATGTCCCTAACATGACTACACGCACTAACTGCTCTCCATCAATTCTCGCTACTCGAGATTCGATTGAGAGTGGGGGGCTTATGATGGGTCCACTCCCAAAGGCCCATATCTACAAGCCCATAGAGGCACACAAACCAAGCCCAAATCGACTAAAGATAATAGTACAAGCCCAAGTCGGCTAAGGCCTAAACTGGCATGATCTAAACAGTTAGGCCCAAGTTGACCCATATTAAGTGGCTTAGGCCCATGAGAATATATATTTCCATATAAATACCCGGAAACCTCACAATTAAATGTACGCAATTCATATTTCCCGAGCAGTCTCTTGAATTCTTAGAATACTTCTATCATACAAAGCTGACTTGAGCGTCGGAGGGTTTTCGCCGGGACCAATTCCGGCGCCCTAACGACTTTTTGTGATGCAGGTAGTGCCCACGCGAGGAATCAAGAAGTGTGAGGGAAGAATTGCAAAACGTGACGTGGAATCGTACCACATCAAATAGATAGATTATTATTGTCATTATTTTTCTTTTTGAAAACATAATTCATTCTAAGGTATCTATAATTCAAGTTTGTTTAATATTATAATATAACATTTTTTTAGATTCATATAATTTCTATTTATATTTGTACTCATGATTCCACTAATTATTTTTTATTTTTTGTATCTAAATTTTGTTTTCAAATCTTGAAGCGAACTTCAAAAATTACATCACAATAATTTTGCAACAATACCTAAAAACCCCTTTAAAACTGCAGAATGGTGAAACGATGAAGAAAATCCTAATTGAGGGGTGAAAGTGTAATTTATGGATATATCTCCCTATTTCAATAATAACCTTACTGAGTTGAATTTTTTTAAAAGATGTGAAACAAAGTTGGTTGTTCAAGTGTTCCACCGAAATTATGTGGAATTGGAAAAGGAACATAGTCAAATACACTGATTTTCCTGATTTATAGGTCCATAAGACTTCTCATTCACATAGTAAGCAAGAAAATTTCTCAAAAGTTTGCAAGAATATGGATTTCATTGATCCATTTTCCTGAACTTTTTTTTTCCTTTTTTTTTCTTGCTTAATTTTGCGTGAGTGAAATAACAGTTTTTTGTGCGTCATCAATATCATTGCGCTTTTCACTGACGTGATTAATTGTTATACAAATTTTCTCATTTCTTTTTGTGATATAATGTAACACAACGGAACATCTATTCCCAACACATGTGATCATATTCATAACCGAGAAAGACAAAGTTGAAATTGTAACTCAAGAAAATGAGTAAATTAACAATATTTGTAGTGATGTATATGTTAACCCTAAATCCTAAACATGTTAGCCAAAATAATTGAAATTTTGTGATGATTTTACAACTTCATTTCATTTTTTCTCTTTTCAAAATGACTTAACTATTCCACTTGGCATTCCAAATATAGCATTTGGCACTTTGCACTCCCGAAAAATATTAATAGCATTTTGCACTCTCAAAAGGCAACTAATCATTCACATTGCATCCCAATTGTTTTAGCAAAAACAAAAAAAAAAGTATAATCTGCGGAAATTTTTAAGTAATTTAGTGAAAAAATGGTTGAATGGTGGAGAGAAGAACTAAACAATTTAACTTGACACTGCCCACCATGAAAATACCATCGGTGACTATACTCATACAAAAATATTTATTTTCTGTGTAGAAAGTATTAATTTGTTTATTACTTTTCCATCATTCAACTATTTTTAACCAAGTTACATAAAAATATCGCTTCATACAAAAAAAATCATCATTTTTTTACCAATTCCGAAAAAGTGGTACATATACAAAAAAATTGTAATTTATTTATCAGAATTCTATTTTTGAATTATATTTATCACTTGAAAGAAAATTTTTATTTACAAATGCTACTAAAACATGAAATTGTCTTCATTAACCTCAAAATATGTTGGGGTAAACGTGATATTATTTTTTTTGTAGCGATGTAAAGTGTCAAAATGGTACATCTCGACGGTGCAAACTGGGACTAAACCTTCCAAAATTAATCAAAAAAATCCTTAATTATTGAAGAAACAATATAACGGAAACTTACAAAATTTATCGATTAAAATTGTAAGTATTGAAATCTCGAGAACCTGCGTCCAAATTTACAATTTGAGTCCAGCCTCAGGTGTTATTATATATGTTGTTGTCAACACATCCTTATGTGATTAGAAAATTTGAAGTGAAATCAGTCACCTAAGAAATGAATATATAACAAATAGAAGCCAACATAAAAAGGTAAAATAAAAAATAATTAATAAATAAGTATTACATGTATACTTTATAATAATTAGGGAAAATTATGAAAACCTTCATGAGGTAAAGCCTAATTTAAAAAAAATCACCCTCATGTTGGTGTAATTACAAAAATCGCCTTCTGACCATCGTTTGACCGATTAAATTCCCATAAAATGTATATTTTCTGTTTTACCCTTTTGTTATTTGAAAAGTAATAAACGATAAATTACGAGAAACCCTCAAAGGTAATGTTTAATTAATAAAATACCCCAATATTTGCTTAAGTACAAAAACCCCCCAAAGTATGTTGTCGTCTTGCACATGCCACCCCTCTATGATGCTACTTTTTACGAATAAAATAATTTTTTTTATAACTTTTTTATATTAATGTATACTTTTTGCATTTTATTTGTTTAAAATTGAAATATTATTAGAAATTTATTAAAAAATAATGAAAACATTTTGAACCTAAAATAAGAAATACGTGAATATCTTTCCGAAATATGTGAAATCTATTATATTGAACAAATAATTATAAAATTATAAACAAAACAAATACAAAACAAATAAATATTTTTAATGTTACATGATATGTTTAATTCTTTTATATATATTTTCTATTTTTAATAATTATAAACTCAAGAAATCCATTACAATTTTAAAATTAAATATAACTACGGTTTTATTTTTTAATATATTACATTTTGCCACCTAAGTAATTAATATGCCTACAATTACCCAACACGGGCCAAAATGACCTTTTCAGATGAATATTCCATGGAATAAAAAATATTTTTTTAAAAGTAACACCGTAAGGGGACTGTGTAAGACGACAACATACCTCTGGAGTTTTTTGTAATCACGCAAATATGAGGGGGATTTTTGTATTTGGACCTTACCTTAGAAGTTTCTCATAATTTGTCTAATAATTATTAAATTCATTCCCGTCACCGAATATATCGGCGTCGCTGGCCATTATTGAAACCGCAAAATGCGAAGGGCTATCGCTTGAAAAATCGGTGTAAGATGTTATTGATTGTTCCTGTCTGATTCTCCACATTTATTATGGTCGTAGGTGGTGGTGTTTTGGTGGATTATGATAACCTTGTTTTTTTATGCGTAGAGCATAAAATAGATTACAAAAATATTATTATTTTGTCTTTTACGCCGTTTTATTTAAAGTAAAAACGTTTGGGCTATTATGAATGTACATTAAAGACTTGAGACCATACAAATTCTCATCTCAATAAAGTTGCTATTAATTAAATATTAATAAATACATTAGGAATTAGTTGAACAATCATTAGGAATCAGATAGTTTTTCCTTAATAATAATTGAGTATTCCTTAATTATGGAAATTATATTTAATGAAAGATTACAATTTATTTTTATAAATAAACTAAACTAATTATTTATTTATCTATATTACTCTTACTTCTAATCTTACATATTATAGTAATTATTGATTGTCATTGATAAAATTATGAATTTTATAAACTATTTTTTTATAAAAATTCTTCAACTGAAGAAATTTGATATTAACTAATTAAATGAAGAGTTTTTTTTTAAATAAATATATTTTAGATAACTATATATGTTAAGATAATTAAAACAAATATTAAAATGTCCTGTTGGTATTATTTTTTTTTAGTAATTCTATTGTACGTGCATCTAGATTTTTTGTTACATAAATTGACTTTATTAGTTTAAACTTAACCATACTATATTTGACAATAGTTAATAATATAATTATTTAATGTCATAAGATAATATTAATTTATAATAATTAACAATCAGTTTATATTACTCAATTATCCTTCAAAGTTTGAATTTGCCAAATGGTATTTTTGTCTCTACATAAAAGGGAAGAAACCACCATAGGATTACTCCTTTTATAAGTAAAAAAAAAAAATAACTAGTATTCCTATATTTATAGGGGCTATATGCCAAACACCCTTCATTGGGATTTTAATTCTTGATAAATCTTTTTTTATAAATGATATTTGAGATAAATCCAATGGGCCTGAAAAACCCTATATGCCCCACTAATTATTAATTACTATAATTATTTAATTAAAAATAAATTATACACATAATCTACACCCAAATCTTCTCCAAAAAATATTCCCCTCATTACGCCAATTCAGTTTTTATCCCTTTCTTTTTTATTTTGTTTAATGGTTTTCTTTATTTCGATTTAAAAGAAAATTTTGTAATTATTATTATTATTTTTTTTTCGGTTTTTTATTTTAAATTCTTTTTTTCTTATTTATATTTGTCATGTTTTTCATTTTAATTTAAAAAACAGATTTTATTTTATTTTTATTTTTTTATGGTTTTTTTTTTCTTAATTTCGAATTTTTTCAATGTTTTTTTTATTTTCAGCTTTTTTAAATAAAAACCACTATATATAAACATGAAAACCACTCTGTATAAATAGCTATATAAACATGAAAACCACTATGTATAAGAATTATATAACATGAAAACTACTATGTATAACAACTATGTAAACTTGAAAACCACTATGTCGACTTAAAAATCACTCTGTATATACAGTTATATAAAAATCTGTACAAAAATTATTGAAAACCACTATAATTTTTGTACAGATTTTTATAGTGGTTTATGTAAAAAATTTGAAAACCACTATTAAAAAAAGGAAGATGCAACTCGAGAGAATTGGAAAATGGCCGAGAGAATCAACATCTGGCAGGTAAATCTAATCGAGAAACCCGTCATCTACACCAACACCAACCATGAATCTTCCTTCTACCACTTCCATATATATATATATAGAGAGAGAGAGAACATAGACCATAAGGGGTCCTGGTTCGAGGTCCGGAGATCTAAATCCATAAGCAGACATTACATGCACCCAGGATTGAATATATATATATATATATATATATATATATATATATATATATATATACATTATTTATTAATTAGGTGTATAATGGTGATAATTATTTTTTTTTAATTAATAAAAACTATTTTGGATTTATCTTAAAAATTTAAAATAAAATTGGACTCTTTGTAATGACACTTGTGGAATGAGGGAGTTTTGTCAAATTATCCCATATTTATAAGCACATGCTTACCCTCGTAAAAATAATGTTATGTTTACATGTACATTTGTAAATAAAATATCCCTTATGAATTACTGAATGGAACATATTCTTCTTCCGAACATTTATCTTCATAGATTCACACATAATTTTACTATTCAAAAAAACATAAAAGAAATGACAAATAATTCTTGTGGAAAAATATAGAAAATAAAAAATCTGAATAAATTTTGGAAAATATGTTTTTCCTAAACGCGTACCAAATATGTGACATAAAATTATTGAAGATAGAACTCCTTTCTTCAATCTTCAAACTACTCAATTATTTTTTAATCCAAAACTGAGAAAATGATGAAGGGTGAGTACAGGGTCGGTCAAGTGATGGAGCGTACCAAAGGGTAGACACGGCCACGGGCCGGTTCGGGCCGGTTCATACCGGTTCACGGTTCACATTTTCCGGAACCGGAACCGGCCCGTAGTATGCACAGTTCGGCGGGCCGGTTTGGCCCGCTCGTTCAGGCCGGTCCTGGTCGGCCCGAAAATTTTGAAATTTTTTTTTTTTTTGAAATATTTGATGAATAAGTAAATTAAAAGAAATACTTTTTAAATACAAAAAGGAAAAGGAAATAAATGAAAGGACTTGAACTTAATTTTAAATTCAAAATTTTAAAAATTTCGAATTTAAAACTTTACTAAACTTTGATATTGAAGAAGTAGAGAAAATTGTGAGTGAATTGGTGAGAAATTAATGGGTTGGGGTGTGAGGGTATTTATAGGAAAAATTGGGGGGGGGGGGGAATTCAAAAAAAAGTAAATAAGGGCCGGTTCGGGCCGGTTCACTAGCCGTTATTTGCCTCTTTTTTTTTTTTGATATTTTTTTTTTAAATTCGGGTGAACCGCCAGGCCGGCCAGGCGGTTCACGGTTCACTATTTCTTAGAACCGGGCTCGTCCTACATTTCTTAGAACCGGGCCCGTCCCGAGTAGGACGGGCCGGTTCACGGGTCCGGGCCGGTTCACCCGGTCAACGGCCGGTTTGGGCCGTCAACGGGCCGGTTCGGGCCGGTTCCGGGCCCAAAACCGGCCCTGGCCATGTCTACCAAAGGGGGTGTTACTAATTAAGTTTACATAATAAAGCTTTAAATTATTAATTAATGCATGCACAAACTTATGACTTTAAGGAGTGTTACTTTCGATGACCATTGGAATTATGTGCTAGTCCTTTGTTTAAGGAATCCTATAATTTTGTTCAATAAATTTAAGATCGAGGATGTTTATGTAACGTTTTCTAATTTGTTGAAGAAATTAATTACTAACCAATGTTACGAAATTGACCTTAAGAGTCTTATCTATTCAAAGGGGTAGTTTTGAACACACATAAAATGGAAGAAACTGTTGGGAATATGCTCGAAATGTTGTAAATAACTCGTCGGATAGGCAAGGTGAGGCGCGGACTAGGTCGCTTTCTTAAGACGAATTTCACGATCCCTTCTCGTTGAGGTGCAGTAAGGTCGCAATCGTGTCGCCTATGGGATACAACAGCCCAGCCTATCTCGTTGCTGTAGCTTCACAAGAAACCGCACTATCAAGTGAAGCAAGAAGCTTGCACCCGACACTTATAAGAACTCAAAAGATAACAATTTAGTAGGTAAAGAGGAGAAGTTTTTGTTGGCCTCGAAGTAGTTGGAAATGAAATCAGCATGGCAGCTTTTATATGAACAAAAACCAGGGCCGTTTTATTTGTGAAGTAAATGGTATAATTAAAATAAAATAATTGCCTTTGAATTTGAATTTTGAAATGCTGATTTGTAACTTGTAAAAAACGTATGTAGCCTTTAAGTAGCCTTTAAATAATAATTTAATATTGGGTCAAAAACATTGAAGTCTGGAGACTTAAAAATCATTTTTTGTAACTGACAAATCTTCACATTTGTCAGCCGAATATGATTTGAAAATTGCACATTTATTTATAAAATATTCCAACAATCCCCCACTTATTTTATAAATAAATTAAAAACAATTTAATATTTTGAGTTCTTAAGAGAATATTATGCATAATGAAAGTGGGCAATGCCTTGAAACCTTCACTTAGTTCATTATATTTCCCGTACTAGAATCAAAGTGGACTTAGCCTTGAAACAGTGATCCTTGGGGTACGTAGAATTATAATGCACACATAATATTCGAGTGTCCCGAATAAGCTTCTTAAAGCCGGCACATTAGCGGCCTTGTGCCTTACCCCATTTTTAGTGAGTGCTCTAGAGAATAGCCTATAATTCTCATAGAAAGCGGCCCCACTTCCACACTCACATAGGTGAATTCTATCAAGGATGTTCACGTAACTCCAACACCCCACCCATTAGGACTATAGAATTCATTAAGAGATCAAAATCTCATCCTCACAATTCGTTACGAGCTTTATTTGTGCACACGCATCATAGGGTTGGATAATAAAAGTGTGCACTTTTATCACAATCAAGTTGCTTTCAGATTCGTTTTTCTTCGCCTAGTTCTTAGGATCTCTAGTCCCTAGGTGGTAGTATTCTCATCAACAACTTTTACAATTCTTTAGGCTTTAGTCCAACCCCCCTCGATGTTGTCAAAACTTTTTCTCTAGCTTGAGATTTTGTAAACGGATCCGCAAGATTATCGCACGATTTCACAAATTCAATGGTTACAGCACCATTGTTCACATATGACCTCACAGTGCTATGTTTTCTTCTAATGGTTCTTGATTTACCATTGTAGAATTTATTTTGCACTCGGCCAATCGCAGCTTTGCTATCACAATTTAGCAAAACAGGAGGCATTGGTTTCTCCCACATTGGAATTTCATATAGTAGATCTCGCAACCAACTTGCCTCTTCACTCGCTGAGGCTAGTGCAATCAACTCAGCCTCCATAGTGGATTTAGCTATAATATGTTGCTTTTTTGAGCGCCAACATATAGCTCCTCCACCTAATGTAAACACGTAGCCAGTTGTAGAAAATGAGTTATCAGACTCAGTATTCCAATCAGCATCACTGAAACCCTCAACGGTAGCAGGATGTGATTTATAAAATATTCCGTAGTCCATGGTTCTCTTAAGATAACCCATGACTCTTCTCAAAGCTTCCCAATGTTCAGAATTAGGTCTATGTGTGAATTGACTCAACACACCAACAGCATAAGCAATATCGGGCCTTGTACAATCAGTTGCATATCTAAGGCTACCAATGATACTTGCATATAATTTTTGATCTACCACATCATTATCACTTAAAGTAGGACGCAATTTAACAACATTATTAAAAGGGGTGAACATAGGATTGCAATCAAAATAATTATATTTTTTCAAGATTTTTTCAACATAGTGACATTGATCAAGACATATACCTTCCTTTACTCTAGTTATTTTCATGCCAAGTATCACATTTGCTTCGCCCATATCTTTCATATCAAAATTATTTTTAAGTAAAGCTTTAGCAAAATTCACAATTTCTATATTAGAGCCAAAGATTAGCAAATCATCAACATATAAACATATAATAACATGCAATTTTTCTCTAGACATATAATAAATACATTTATCACTCTCATTGCATTTAAAGCCACTAGTGATCATACAACGATCAAATTTCTCATGCCATTGTTTGGGAGCTTGTTTTAGACCATATAAAGATTTAATCAATTTGCATACTTTTTTCTCATGACCAAGTTGAACAAACCCTTCAGGTTGTTCCATATACAATTCCTCTTCTAAATCACCATGTAAAAATGCAGTTTTCACATCCATTTGATGAATAATTAAATTATGAATAGATGCAACAGCAATCAACATTCTTATGGATGTAATTCTAGTCACAGGAGAAAAAGTATCAAAGAAATCTATATCATCTTTTTGTTTAAAACCCTTAGCAACTAATCTCGCTTTATATTTATCAATAGAACCGTCGGGATTAAGCTTCTTTTTAAGAATCCATTTACAACCTATCGCATTGCAACCGGGAGGTAAGTCAACTAATTTCCAAGTTCCATTAGAAATTAGAGAATCCATTTCATTATTAATGGCTTCTCTCCACAAATCAGAATCAGGGGATGATAGAGCTTCATTAATGGTTATAGGATCATTTTCTACGTTATAAATTAAATAATCAGGACCAAAGTCCCTCTCAATTCTAGGTCTCTTACTTCTTCTAGGTTCAATTTCAACACTAGGTTCGTCTATGTTCTCATTGGTGATAGTGATCCTAGATGAACTAGGTTCTTCTATAGATTTATTATTACCCCCACTATTTCTCAATTTATAGGGAAACTTATCTTCATGAAATATGGCATCTAAAGATTCAATTACAACATTATTTTCTAAGTCAAGAAATCTATACGCTTTACTAGAATCAGCATAACCAAGAAAAACACATTTATAAGCTTTAATTCCTAATTTAGGAATTTTAGGATCAGAAATTCTCACATAAGCAAGACAACCCCAAATTTTAAAATAACTCACATTTGGTTTTCGATTTTGCCATAATTCAAAAGGAGTAATTAAATCATGTTTTCTAGGTACTCGATTTAAAACATAATTAGCAGTTAACACAGCTTCACCCCACAAATAATTAGGTGCATTTGAACTAGCGAGCATAGCATTAGTCAAATTAATCAAAGATCTATTTTTTCTTTCAGCAACTCCATTTGATTGAGGAGAATAAGGAGCGGTGACTTGATGTACGATCCCTAAGGATTCAATATGAGATCTAAGGCCAAGTGAATCATATTCTTTACCTCTATCAGTTCGAAAAGACTTGATTTTTCTTTCAAAACGATTTTCCACTTCTTTAATAAAAATCACAAGTTTTTCAAAAGCATCACTTTTATTTTTCAAAAGATAAATATAACAATATCTTAAAAAATCATCAATAAAAGTAATAAAATATCTTTTGCCACCTCGAGTTAAAATACCTTCAAATTCACAAATATCAGAATGAATTAATTCTAAAAAATCAGTCGTTTTATCAACTTTAAAATGTGGTTGTTTAGTGATTTTAGTCATACTACAATATTCACATTTTTCAAAATTATTATGAAAATTCGGTATCATGCCCACTTTACTCATATTTTTAACATATTTACTATTAACATGACAAAGACGTGCATGCCACATATTAACACAAGAAGCGACATAAGCAGAAGCATCATTTATTTCAACATTAAGTTTAAACATGCCATCACAAGCATAGCCTTTACCAACAAAGGCACCACCTTTAGAAAGTACAAATTGATCTGCCTCTATGACTTGTTTGAAACCAGCCTTATTAAGCATAAAACCAGAAACTAAATTCTTTCTAATAGCAGGAACATGAAGAACATCCTTCAGAATAACCACACGGCCCGAAGTAAACTTCAAGTGGACGTTGCCCATGCCCATCACATTAACAGTGTGAGAATCACCAAGTAGCACCTTGTTATCCTCGGAAGAGGTATAAGTTTTGAACAAGGTTTTGTCGTGACTCACGTGCCTCGACGCACCAGTATCTAACCACCACCCATCATTATTTTCAAGCATGTTGATTTCGGTGACCATCGCCACTAATGGCTCTTCAACAGCTTGAGTTACATTCGCCTGTGGAGCACCGGTTTTTCTATGATTACAGTCTTTTGCCTTATGACCCGGTTTTCCACAGACAAAGCAACCATTAAGCGCATATCCATTGTTTCTCGGTGGTGGCCGATTATAAGATGGAGCATGGTAACCTTTGTTTGGGCCATAGTGTGAATTCTGACTAGGATACTTGTTAGATGTAAATTTATTATTTCCATTTGACTTCATAAATCTACCTTTAGGTTTAAGGTGAGCATAATTCTTTTTAGGTCCATTATTTGCAGAAACTAAATGTACCTTTTCGTGATAACTTCCTTTGTCTTGTTTCCTTGCTTCTTCCTCGATTCGCAGCCGTGCCATGAGATTGACCAACTTCAACTCGCTTTGTTTGTGTAAGAGCGTCTTTTGGAATTCCTTCCACGATTCCGGTAGCTTGTCGATTATGGCGGCGACTTGCATTTGTTCATCGATCTTGATGCCCTCCGTTTCGATGTCGTGGACAATCATTTGGAGATCATGGATTTGATCGAGCACCGGTTTCTCTTCCACCATGCGAAAGTTGAAATATCGGCTACATGCGTACTTCTTAGTGCCAGCTTCTTCGGAGTCGTACTTGTCTTCCAAGGCTGCCCAAATTTTTCTCGCGGATGAGTAAGAGTTGGAGTAGAAATCATACAACTCGTCGGAAAGACAGTTGAGTATATAATTTCTACAGTCTTCTTCGTCGTTGGCCCATTTTTTGAGCAATGTGTCGTGATCTCGTTTTTGTTGTTCGTCAAACGCAGTAGCGTCTACGTGATTGGGATTGTCATCGGTAATAATCCATGCCACCTTCATGAGTTTCAAGTAGAACAACACCTTCTTAGCCCATCGTCGAAAAAACTGCCCATTGAAGCGGAATGGTCGGTTGAGCTCGTTTGTTCCGGTAGGGGCAGCAGAAGTTGCAACAGCAGTAGGCCTCTCCATTGGGAATAAGATGAATTCGTCTTAAATTGTTGGGAATATGCTCGAAATGTTGTAAATAACTCGTCGGATAGGCAAGGTGAGGCGCGGACTAGGTCGCTTTCTTAAGACGAATTTCACGATCCCTTCTCGTTGAGGTGCAGTAAGGTCGCAATCGTGTCGCCTATGGGATACAACAGCCCAGCCTATGTCGTTGCTGTAGCTTCACAAGAAACCGCACTATCAAGTGAAGCAAGAAGTTTGCACCCGACACTTATAAGAACTCAAAAGATAACAATTTAGTAGGTAAAGAGGAGAAGTTTTTGTTGGCCTCGAAGTAGTTGGAAATGAAATCAGCATGGCAGCTTTTATATGAACAAAAACCAGGGCCGTTTTATTTGTGAAGTAAATGGTATAATTAAAATAAAATAATTGCCTTTGAATTTGAATTTTGAAATGCTGATTTGTAACTTGTAAAAAACGTATGTAGCCTTTAAGTAGCCTTTAAATAATAATTTAATATTGGGTCAAAAACATTGAAGTCTGGAGACTTAAAAATCATTTTTTGTAACTGACAAATCTTCACATTTGTCAGCCGAATATGATTTGAAAATTGCACATTTATTTATAAAATATTCCAACAGAAACTCTCCTAAGATTCACACTTTTATAAGTAGTATAGAGTATAGATTTGTACACAAAACTATTCGACATAAATGTTATCATCAACTATCGATTTGCAATTAATCACCAAATCATATAATTAATTAGGGAAGCAAAACGTATCCGAAAATGTTAAGAAATTGAAGTTTACGTGCTACATAGGTTGTCACAGAGGCTAGTTCTTAAAAATATTGCCGAGAACATGGGTTTTTCCTTGTCTGTTCTTGATCTCCATCGGGCTCATGCGGGTCGTTTTAGCCCGTATTTTTCGTTTAGATTACCTGTACGAAAACCAGCATGATATCGTCCACAAGCGATAGTGGAAACCATTTGAACATAAACATTGCCGGCTCAAAAATTAACTTCCTAAATATCTACCATTGGCAAAACATGAACCTGTAATAAGAAATTACGAAATTTTGTTTATGATCAAATTCTAAAAATTGAAAAATGTAAAAAAGGAACATCAATTGTAAGTACTGGTTGAGTTACATACGAACAAACAACCGTGGGCTAGCATCGTGGTTGTAGAGATGAAGAGAAACTTTTATTCCAGAATTCCCACATCCTACGGTGTCAACCTTTGTCCCATTGTAATTCTTGCCGGACTTGTAATCACAGGCGTGGATCACTTATTTGACGAATTGTTAATATGATAATTACAATTGGGCAAAATCAAAAAAGTAAAGGTGTTAAGACAAAAGTTAAAAACAAGGTATCTCTTGGTGGATATAATTAAACCTATCTCTTTGATACTCTCTCATCCGTAGCTTGTGCATAACAGAGTTTGTGGTAGTGACTGTCCTTTTCTATCTCTCCTCCTTTTAGGGATTATTTGATAAAACACCCCCATATGCCTTGTACAATTAGTGTAAATCCATTTTTTTCCCCTCTTTTTGAGATAAATCCTAAATTTTATTTATTAACTATTTTGATTACGATATTTCCATAATACCTTTAAGTATTTCCTTGTATAGATCTAATTTTTTATTTAACAAAACATATAATTTAATATTAAATGATAATAAATCAATTAAATCTACCCTAATTCTACCACACGTTTTTTCTCGATTCTTTTTTCTTTCAACAGGGGCCCCTCTCTTCCTCCACAATAGCAGAGATATCTTCCTCCAAATCTCGGTCATCTTCGCCGACGTGAGATCTCAACCGCATCGTCATCATCACCGCCTTAATGGACGGTCTGCGCCTGCCTTCTTGTCATCCACCATATCAGCCGCCGCGGTTCGTTCATCCTCTAGGGCGGAGATCTCCGTCTTCCCAGACAACACAGAAAGAGCCGGTGCTTTTCTTTGTGATGGGAGCGATGAGATGTACGGGTAATTTGAAAAGTATGGAGAATTTTGATTATTACGTGTCCTGTGTTTTTTTTTTTTTTTTTTTGCGACGGGATCGACGAGATGTACGGGTAATTAGAAAAGTATGGAGAATTTTTATTATTTCTTTTTCAATTTTTTTACTTGATATTTCGGAGGCTTTCAATTTTAATTGAATATTTTTTTTCAATAAATGGGAATGCACAGTTTTTAATAATAATTTAATTTAATATCGTATTTCCTTCCATTCGAATGGAAACTCATGTTCTGTTCGTGGGGGAGAATGTTTAGTCTATGTTTAGTAAGTTTTATATGTTTATTTCTCTTTCTAATTTTATGTAATGGGTTTGAATGAGATTGTAGAAAATTTGAAATTCTTGATTTGTAAACTGATTTTGTTTTGAATGAATTAAATTTACACGTTGTTGTCTTCTTTTGCTCTGGTTCAGGTTTTTGCACAAACGGAGTAATGGTAACAAGTAGGACGAGGTTGGGTGATGCTCGGGTGACTCTACTATTGTCTGCAATGACATTGTTTATTAAAGGGGATTTTTGTTTTCTGAATTTAGGCAAGTTTTTTGTGGGTTTTCTCTTTGTAAAGGGATCTTATGTAGTGGATTTCTATATTTTTGTAATGGTTTTTGATGAACTTGTAGTGACTTTCAGACAAAATATACCTGCTGCAGGCGCGAGGAATAGAGGAGGGGGTGTCGATGCGCTTACGGTAAATAGTGGTTTTAGTAAATAGTGGTTTTTGATATTAAATAGTGGATTACGTTAGAGGGATGGGGTTGACAACGCGTATAGTGTATAGTGGATTTCAAATTTAGACAGTGAATAGTGGATAGTGGTTTTCGTAAATAGTGGTTTTTGAATTCTTACGCGACATTAAATAGTGGATTACGTTAGAGGGACATTGAATAGTCGATTTCAAATTCAGGCAATGAACAATGGATTACGTTAATTTTTTTTAGATAGTGAATGTTCATAAATTTTGATGTGTACCGTAATAGTGGATTTTAAACTTAGACGGTGAATAGTGAATTACGTTAATTTTACAATGGATTACGACAATTTAACTTATTTTTTTATATTTTTTTTATAATGAATGTCGATAAATTTTGATAAATGTGTAGTGGATTTCATTTTTTGGTAAACCTGCCGAAAGTAAAATGATTTTTTAATAAACTGAAATTTTCAATAAGTTTACATTGAAATTTTCGTAATAGATAATGTTAATTATTTAGTGGTTTTCGATAAGCTTATAATGAATTTTAGAATTTGGAATAGATAATGTTAATTATTTAGTGGTTTTCAATAAGCTTATAATGGATTTTCGTAATGAACTTCGTTAATACATAGTGGTTTTCGATAAGTTTATAATGAATTTTTGTAATAGAATACATTAATTACATAATGGTTTTCGGTAAGTTTATAGTGAATTTCAATTTGTTAAAAACTTTGTTTTTTAAATCAAAATGTAAAAAGAGAATTTGAAAAAAAAAATCAAAATTAAAAATCAATTTTTAATAACGAAAATATTTTTTTTAAGAAAATCAAAATTTTATAATTTTCTTATAAAAAACTTCAGAATAAAAATAAATTAAAAAAAAACACAATTTAATCAAAATTTTAAAAAACAATTTCTGCCAAAAAAAGGGCCTAAATTAAAAATAGAAATATAGAATCAAACAACGTAATTTATTTTAATTGAAACGGTTTGAGATTTTTTGAGAGATTTTGGGGGATTGGGCGGATTTTTAGGGGAGTAGTTTTGGGAAATTAAATTAAACATTAAAATTAAAAAATACACGATAAGGGTAATATAAGTATTTTGCTATGGAAGGGGTTATCCCAAAAATAGGATTATTAATTGGACTTATCCCTCTTAGGAAATTAAATAAAGGGGTTATCTCATATAACCCTCCTCTTTTATTATTTCGTGTGAAGATGCTAAATTGGTTGAATCTTTAAATGACTTCAATCCATGGTGGCCTTTGAGATTCTTGTATATATTTGTTCAATGTGTGGGTGTTTTTCATAGAATATTAAATTTCAATTAAAGAATTGTAAGAAAAGTCCATTTTAATTTGGTTATAAAAACAATGACCCAAATGATTCATTATCATAGTTAATGTATATTATGTTGAGAAACTGGGAAATATTATACAAGAATAAGAGAGCAATGTAGGGAGAAGAGAGATATTATTGCATATATTCAAGCGTACAAAATACAATACATTGCACCTAATTTATAGGTGTAGAAAAGCTAGTCAAATGTTATGAGTTACAAGATATTAATGATGAATAATGGTGGATGTAATGTGGGTTTAATGGAGAGTGTAATGGTGGTCATCCATAACCTCCAAGAATTCACAATACTCCTCCTTGGATGTCCACCATTTATGGAATATGCCTCGTTAAAACCTTGTTAGGAAACCCGATGGGACAAAACCTAAACGAAGGAAAAAGAGTACATATCCATTTGAAACTTGTGAGCGTGACACTGCCTCGTTAAAACCTTGCCAAGAAAAACCCAATGGGACAAAAACTTGGACGAAGGAAAAATAGCACAGTGTTGGAATTATTGATAACGCTCCCCCTGATTTCGACATGAGACATTGGAGTTAGATGATCTTCTGAATTATGTAGTCATAGATCTCCAACGTATGCATTTGCAAACTTGTAATTTGATTGTCATCAATAACTGCTAATGTTGTCTTTCTTCTTTAACTCTCGATTACTTTAGCGAAATTCAATAATTCCTCGACCACCTCCTTTAATATAGCCAAAATCTCGTTGGTGCAATGAGAAAACATTATCCTCGTATATTAGGGCCAAGGTCTTCATTAATTTATGTCCAAAGATCGAGTAGTCATATGTTTACTCAATGAATGAACTTTATTAAATAATGGATAAATATTTCATTCGACTCATGCTCGATCTGCAGATCAAGGTAAAATATATCCTCCCAAGATATTTTCACTTCGAATTCTTTCATTAAATAATTGATGATCTTTGTGAGCTCTTCATGAGTCTCCACAAGATTTAATTCGCCTCAAATGATAATGGAAATCAATTTATTTAATTATTCCTTTTGTAAACAAGGTATTCACTGAGGTGACAATACCATATTCTTGAATATGTAAATGGATCATTCGTAGAGTCTAACTCATGAGACTTCTTATTATATGCTTCAAGCATTCTCAATTGTTTACTAATTTTATGATTCATATAGATATGCAGTAACTGCATCCATATGATGCATGTCAAGTATTTTGAATGCCATCATAAAGTGATTGCATCATAAAAGTATACTTTCACAAGGCATTCAAATTTACCGCAATGATTTTACCCACTTTTGCACTAAAGGCTTTCAAAACTTTATGTGTGATGACCGCAACTCAATGTACAATTCATTTCATCAATAATTTCAAATAATCATGGTCAATTGCATTTGTGAATGCATATACTAATGACCAATTAGATGTCAACATCCATTAAGATTTATGAGCTTCAAGCTCTTCACATTATAGAAATAATTGTACATATAGTTATTCGATAACATCTTTAGTACTCCCCATGTTTCTTTATAATCAATCAAGAGCTCACTATTTCACTTTCTGGTACCAGATTCTCCTTAGATAATTATATTCATATAAATGTGGATTGTTGTCTTTGTGCGTACGATCTCTCGTAGAGATCCATATCTTTTCATGTACCATGTAATTTTCTCTTATAGAGAATTTTCTATATTGCATCAATATAGAAAGTTTTTCATAATACTTTATGCTTAAGCTCATTATTTATTTCAATGAAATGTCCTACATGGACAAAACGCGCGTCTTTGAGTTTCAAAATGTGGAGAGAGTGTTGACGACTACTTGTCCACTTTATTTTCAAACTCAATATTAACAAATTCAATTTAGTACATGAATATTCATTCGAAAATAATTTTCAATTCTTTAAGATAGTATATCGGTACAACAACAAAATTGTGAACCTAATGTTCTCAAATGCCTCTCTATTCACTTAGACAGCAAGCTAACCATGATTTATTTGCCAATCAACACTTTATTGGCACATAATGGTTCAATTTATAATGGTCTTGGTAGCTACAATATAATCATCAATGATTTTCTCATCCAAATATGTATTTCATTTATGCTACCATAGCTGGCAAATATTCTCATATCATAGTAATGGATATTGGTGTTGAGGCGTCCCCCAGCATCGTCTTTAAGACGAATCCTTTCATCGGATGAGATTGTAATATGATGATATTATGATGCTATATATCTATATATATATATATATATATATATATATATATATATATATATATATATATATATATATATATATATATATATATATATATATATATATATATATATATATATATATATATATATATATATATATATATATATATATATATATATATATATATATATATATATATATATATAAATTATAATTGGTTAGTTGTGTACCATAATCATTTTCACCCATTTAGGGGTTCACGATGCAATCACAATGTGAAATTTGTCCTTCGATGACATTCGTTTATAAGCCTTTCGTGGAAAAATCTAGTGTGCAATTTGTCCTTCTTGGACATTTTCTCTTGCACTCATTTGCAACAAATGTAATAAATTCAAGTTGCAATTTTGTCGGTAATTGCATCTAGCATTTTACACATTAAAATTGTTGCAAATGAATTCATTTTTCTTTTGTGCTTAAATATTTCTATGCACAAATTTAGATGAGACAAAGATCATTTCATATAATTCACGCCGTTATAGAAGAACCGGCTTCTTATTTCCCCCTTAACGGTGGGAAAATTGTCTCATTAACACATGGCAACCGACAATATATGCTATAGAAATATCTCCCATTAGGGGTGCAAAATATTGCATAGCATAAATAATAAATAAACCATGTGATATAGCATGTTATCTAGATGAGAGTAACTACATCTGAGAATCTAACAGGTTCGGAACAAAAATGATCAAATTTCAAAATTTTGAAAATTCATGGATCACACTGTAAATTTTGTAAACTTCAGGGACAAGGATGCAATTTTATAAACTTCAGTGAAAACTGAAAATTTTGGAATAGATTCCTTATTGCAGATGATGAAAGGAACGAACTACATATTCTGAAAAATATTTGGACTGAATCGTAAAATTTTCAAATTCGGGGGACTAAAATGAACTTTTTTAAAAGTTTGAAGGAGTAAACTATAAATTTTGAAAAATCAGAATATGTAGAGCGTTTGAAATTTTAACAAGAAAACCAGATCCCTTTTTTTCCCGTTTGGTTTGAAATTTCATCTCATCTCATCTAGTCCAAAAAATAAAATAAAATAAAAAGAATAAACAAAAAATCATATACATACCTCCATAAATATGGATTTGGAATGAAATTTGCAACTTCGATTGAATTGGTCATGATGATGTTAAAAATAAATCACCTGGGGTGTTAAAGCTGGGAGAGAAAAGTAGGTCACGTGCTCACGAGCTACGTGGTCCTGAAACACTTTAATTAACTCAACAATCCTGCGAACACAAAACACGTAATCTAAGCCGGGGGTTGATCCGGTGGAAACCCCTCCAGCGCTCAAGTCAGACGTGAGGATAATCGGTAATAGCCGAGAAAATTTGAGTAGAATAAGTGATTGAATAATAAAAGCGTACCTTCATTAAATGAATTTAAGTTCTATTTATACTTTATTGATTGGGCCGAGATCAATTTATCGGGCCCAACCTTATTTGGATGTGATTGGGCCTCCGTAGAAATAGCTATTAAGTTGGGCCTGTGGCCCAGTAAATATGGGTCTATTGGGCTGGGCCAATTGGCATATCAGGTCAATATCGTGAGGATGAGCTCCAACAGCCATAATTATATCATTTACTCATATTTTATGCTACATCAAAAACATTGAGGTGAAATCAACACTACAAGTAGACAAATTACCAAAATCGAAAATTGTTCAAAGATAACAACTTTGAGAAAACTTACCAAATCGCAAATTGTTTTGCGATTGTGACGCTTTAATAACACAGGCATTCAAAAAGTTGAGAAGACGATTCTGCTATTTTCTGAATTTCGCCTCAATTGAAGGATCCGAAATGGGATTTTAGAGGTTGGATTTACGGGTTCATTGGGATATGGCGAATTAGGGATTTTAGAATAAAAATAGGGGAGGAGATTGACGTGTCGCTCCACATCATGTTTCATCGGCAAAGTAGGCACTAGGTGTTGTCCAGCTCGACATTTAACGGCCACATAGACGTCACATGAGCCACACGTGCTATTTCCGTCGAAGTTAGCTACCGACGTTAATGGCAGAACATAATGTAATCAAAAGTGGCTAGTTAATGGACATATTTCGTGGATTGAAATATTTGAGAACATAAATCATTTTAGTGGTAAAGTTTAGTGATGATGCTAATTACTAGCTCACCTAGGGTGGTGTAGAAAACGAACTGGGAGAGCAAAGCAGATCAGTAGCTTGACAACTTGATGATCCTGAGGTACCTGCGATCATAGAACACATAAGCTAAGCCGGGGGTTGATCCGGCGGAAACCCCTCCGACGCTCAAGTCAGACATGCTGATAGTAGAAATAGTCCAGAGAATACATATTATCGTATTGCTCAGTTAATAGGACGTACCTTAATAAAATGAGCAAAGCAGATCAGTAGCTTGACAACTTGATGATCCTGAGGTACCTGCGATCATAGAACACATAAGCTAAGCCGGGGGTTGATCCGGCGGAAACCCCTCCGACGCTCAAGTCAGACATGCTGATAGTAGAAATAGTCCAGAGAATACATATTATCGTATTGCTCAGTTAATAGGACGTACCTTAATAAAATGAGGAAAACCTCTATTTATATGTCGTTTATTGGGTTGGGTTTGCTTTGTTGGGCCCAAGCCTTACTTGAAGGTGTTTGGGCCTCGGTGATATTAGTCTTCGATATTGGACTCGTAGCCCAGTAGGTAAAGAAATTGTAGGCCCATTGGGTTGGCCCAATTAGGCATATCATTAAGCCCCCCACTCTCGAGTCGATGTGGGGGCCATGTTGTGGTGGGTCTCAAATCGTGTCGAGAGTAAAAATTGGAGAAGTCGATCATTGGCGTATGGCCTAATGGTATGCGAAAACGCGTTGGAGCGTGTGTCGGAGGGGTGTGAATGCGCGTTGGCGCATAGCGCGACAAAGTTGCCGCAATATAAATTAATCGAGTCGTCGGTTTTGTCCCGCGACGATGTAGTAGCGATTTATCTCCTCGTGGGAGCTATCTTGTCGCGGGGTAATAGTGTTGATCGAGTTATCTCCTCGTGGGAGTTGTCTCGCGATAATGTAGTAGCACGGATCAAGTAATCTCCTCGTGGTAGTTGTCTCTGGGGTAATCGAGTTGATCGAGTTACGTCTTCGTGGAAGTTGTCTCACGATAATGTAGTAGCACGGAGCTAGTATTCTCCTCGTGGGAGTTGTTATTTTTCGACATTTTCAATGTTTTGACGCGTTGCTTGTATGTGTTTACATATAGCTTTCTGCGTGATGTACTTGATGAGGGGATCAGGCTCTCAAGATTTTTTTTATATGGGGGTCGTGCCCCTTGTTAGACCTCGTGGGTCTTAAGTATGTTTGGACCGTGGCCACGTTTTAATGAATGACCCATCGAAAACAAGTAGATAAATTTGAGTAATCAAGCTGGCCAGGCTATATAGATTCTCATAATATCTCTAAGTGCTTCTAGGATTGTAATCGTCTAACTTGAGCTTGCGATTATATGGTGAATTTCGGGCGAGTTGTCTCCTCATGGGAGTTGTCTTGAGCGAAGTTGTAGGAGCATTGGATGATGCGCGATTTAGGCGCGTGTGGATTGAGGTTGCTCTGAGCGAGTTGTCTCCTCGTGGGAGTTGTTTCGCAGCGAGTCTTATTATCGAGCGAGGTGGTTGCACGTGGGAGTTGCCTTGCAACGGATTTGTAATATCGAGCGAGTTAGCTCCTCGTGGGAGTTGTCCCGCTGCGGGTTGGGATACCGAGCGAGTTGTCTCCTCGTGGGAGTTATCTCGCTGTAGGTTGTAGTACCGAGAGAGTTGGCTCCTCGTGGGAGTAATCTCGCTGCGGATCATAGGATGGAGCGAGTGGTCTCCTCGTAGGAGTTATCTCGCTGTGGGTTCGTAGGACCGAGCGAGTTGGCTCCTCGTGGGAGTAATCTCGCTGCGGATCATAGGATGGAGCGAGTGGTCTCCTCGTAGGAGTTATCTCGCTGTGGGTTCGTAGGACCGAGCGAGTTGGCTCCTCGTGGGAGTTTCCTCGCTGCGGGTCGTAGGATGGAGCGAGTGGTCTCCTCGTAGGAGTTATCTCGCTGTGAGTTCGTAGGACCGAGCGAGTTGGCTCCTCGTGGGAGTTGCCTCGCAACGGGCTGTAGGATTGAGCGAGTGGACTCCTCGTGGGAGTTGTCTCGCTGTAGTTTTGAGACTAGAGGGGGTTAGCTCCTCGTGGGAGTTGTCCCACAACGGGCTATAGGACGGAGCGAATGGTCTCCTCGTGGGAGTTATCTCGCTATGGTTTCGTAGACCCGAGGGAGTTGGCTCCTCGTGGGAGTTGTCTCGCTGCGGGTTGTAGGACGGAGCGAGTTATCTCCTCGTGGGAGTTGTCTCGCTACGGGTTGTAGTTCCGAGCGAGTTGGCTCCTCGTGGGAGTTGTCTCGCAACGAGTGTGTAGGGCCGAGCGAGTTTGCTCCTCGTGGGAGTTATCTCGCTATGGCGTTGAGACCCGAGGGAGTTGGCTCCTCGTGGGAGTTGCCTCGCAACGGGTTATAGGACAGAGCGAGTAGTCTCCTCGTGGGAGTTAACTCGCTATGGTTTCGTAGGGAGTTGGCTCCTCGTGGGAGTTTCCTTGTAAGAGGTTGTAGGACCGAGCGAGCTGTCTCCTCGTGGGAGTTGTCTCGTTGCGGGTTGTATTACTGCGCGAGTTGGCTCCTCGTGGGAGTTGTCTCGCAAGCCCCCCACTCTCGAGAGGATGTGGGAGCCACGTTGAAAAGGGTACCGGATCTTGTCGAGAGTAGATCGGTGTTGTAGTCTTGCGTTAATCGTTGGCATGGTGTGGAGAAATTAATTTTTTTTTTTTTTTTATTTCATAGCGAACGCAATTTGGTAGGTGCGTTAAAGAGCTCGCGCAATTTGGTGGAGCGCGTTGAAATTCTCGTGCGATTTGGAGAAGCGAGTCAAAATCTACGCGCAATTTGGTGGAGGACGGTGAAAGTTGAGCGCGATTTGATGGGAGCACGCAGTCCAAGGGCTCCTTGGAAAGCGCGCGCGCGTGCTTGCGCGCGCTCCGAGTGCCCGGACATTTGCGACGCTGCATAGAAG